>JAOWCC010001589.1:49095353-49256430 GCA_030867875.1 Actinernus sp. WN-2022
AATTTTGCATAAACTACATCTCGATTGCCATTAGCCGAGAAACACTAGACGGTACACATTGTAGATTTCAGATTGTTTAATGGCAATGCAAGAGATAAAGAGGGAGGACGCTGCGAAGCGGGGAAAATAAATAAATTTCCTTCTTCGATACTATACACAGACCTCCGTAATCCCTTCAAAGGAAGGGATTTGGAGATCTTTCTTTCCTCGAGGGAGTTGAAGATTGGATAAACTCTTGAGTTTGAGAACCATGTGAACTCGAGGTTTGAGAATTCGCGCTCGTAGCCGAACTCGCCTGACCGCCGAGGCTATTTCTTTTCACTTGAAATTCGAGAGAAATAATTTATTCCCAGACTTGAAATAGGCCTAGCTACAAAAATCCGGAATTTTTGGGGGATTTTTAGAGCCTAACGGGATTTTCAGAGAGAAAAAAGAAGTTTTTAAAATTATGAGCTTTTTAAAGAGAAATCTCATAACAATTATTAAGATTAAAAATTCCAACCATTAACGTGTGAACATAAGCAGTATTTAAGTAGTTCTGAAGCTTGTAAAAAGACAGAACAAATCTTGATGATTTTCCCTAGGGGTAGGGGAACCATTCCTTTCAAAGTCCCCTGGTTAGGTCTTCCACGACCTACAATCCCCCGTCATTTTGCACGAAATGAGATCGATGGACCTGAATTGACTACTGGAATCTCGTTACTAACCGTACTTCTATAACATTGAACACTCTATTTTCAACAGAAAATGGAACTTTATTAACACTTCACTGACCTTCATAGTATCTTTAAGGAACAAATCCCCCACCCCAGTTTTCCAACCAGGGGCAATGTTTGCATTCAATCCTCCTGTATTCCCCCACATATCTCCGTGGTTAGCCCGGGGGCCGACCCCTCGGGGAAGCTGCTGATAGGTGCATAACCGAGCACAGGACACAAAATGACATAGCAATTTGTCTTAATACAATTCCAAACCAGAGTGAATAGTTCTGGCTCCGCGGGAAAACTCGAGCTCGAAGGTCAACATAACCGCCAATCAGCACCTGCTATGAGACACCAGCCATGCAATCAGCGACTGGTTACAACATTCCTGTATCTATCCACGTGACCTAGAACACGATTAACTCATCCATAGTACAGACCTTTTTCTTCGTTTGAAGGGATTACCGAGGTCTGTGTACCCCGGGGGGTACTCCTGTTTGTGACGTTGGTCACTAAATATTGATCGCGGATACATTAATGCTGTTGTCTTTCTAGACTTAAAAAAGGCCTTTGATACAGTCGATCATACTATTCTTCTATCAAAATTAGAATATTATGGAATAACCGGACCTGCACAGAACTGGTTTAATTCCTATTTAGAAAGTCGAATGCAAACGTGTATCATTAATAGCTATAAGTCATCTAAGAAAGTTGTTAGGAGTGGCGTGCATCAAGGAACCATCCTAGGCCCCTTATGATTTCTATTATATATAAATGACCTGCCTAACAGCTTAGTATATTCACAGCCAAGAATGTATGCAGATGACACTTTCATAACATACGCAAGTAATAATATAGAAGAAATAAATGAGCGTATGAATTTTGATTTGAATAGGATTCATGTTTGGTTGGCTGCCAATAAGCTCACGCTAAACATGACGAAAACCGAAGTTTTACTCATTGGCTCAAAACAAAGGCTATCCAATCTTACGGGGAGCCCAAACTTCGTTATTGACGAAGCCCCAGTAAAGCAGGTCTCAGTTTCAAAGTCCCTTGGTGTACAAATTGATCAAAACCTAAATTGGGAAAATCATGTTCACGCGATATCCAAAAAAAATCGCCTCTGGGATAAGTGCCATCAAACGCGTTAGGCACTTTGTTCCTCAAGAGACACTGCTTACCATTTATAATGCGCTAGTACAACCGCACTTTGACTATTGTAGTGTAGTTTGGGGCGACTGTAACAAAGGCCTTTCCCGAAAATTACAAAATTACAAAATCGCGCGGCACGCATAATAACATTTTCAAGCTATGACGCTAACGCCGATAACCTCTTTCAGTTACTTAACTGGAATAAACTAGACCGACAACGAAAGGTCAGTAAATCGATTTTAATGTACAAAGTGTTACATAATGAAGCTCCTGAATATTTGACCTCCAGGTTTATCAATCGGACTGATGTTGCATCATATAACTTGAGAAACACAGATGGCAAGCTGGCAGTGCCGCTCCCCCGCACCGACTTTTATAAAAGGAGTTTGAGTTACAGTGGGGCGGTACTGTGGAATAGCTTACCATCAGACCTTAGACAGACGTCATCACTGACAACTTTTAAATCTCAAATACGCTGCCATGATTTCTCGGGGTGAGCACTTAAAGACACGGCGTCCTTGTAAAGCAGGGACATTTTATTTATTTTTAGTTTTTATCATATTATAGTAGTAGTAGTAGTATATAGCCATTTCCATAATTTGTATTTTTATGACTCCTGAAGGACCTACCGTGTATAAATAAAGTTGTCTTATCTTATCTTATCTTATCTTATTTTACGTATTATGTATGTGCCGCGGGGGTGGGTCAGGGTTTTGAGCTCGGTTTGGGCAGGTAGGGTCAGGGTCTTGACCTGATTTGGGCAGATCAGGGTAAGGATTTGAGTATAATTTGGGTGCAGTCAGGGTCGGGTTCCCGGGCTGTGTACAGGCTAATACTTGAGGGAGAACGGCGATTTCATCGTTTCCGTTTCTCCCCATGTAGAGAGAATGGGGAGAAACGGAAACGACGAAATCGCCGTTCTCCCTCAAGTAGGGGATGCTGTTCGCAGGCTAGGGAGAGAGGCAAGGCAGACGCCAGGGACTGCACAAATGTACAGGGATGCCATCAACTCCAAATGGTTTCCTTCTATCGCACTGTGTTTTTGTTGCAGCAACTCTTTTATTAGGCTCGGTTTCAGCCGTTGGGGTGTCGTTTCTCCAACGGCTGGGCGCGCGGTCAACACACCGTGTCCGTGACGTCACTAATTAAAATCCAATATTATTCAATTTGCGTGTTTTGACAAGAAAAGCCTTTCACGACTGTAGCGTAGGCTCTAAACTTTCAAAACACACTGGAACTCAGTAAACTAAAACTCCAAGTGTGAAATGAATTCTCAAGAACAAACACCATTTAAAATTATTGAGAAACTAGGCTGAATTATTTGTTACTCTGTAATATAAATAGTGCCGCTCAAGACACCTCGCTGACAGAAATTAAAAGCCGAAATTCAGATATTATCTCGGAACTATTCTGAGCTAGAGTCGAGTATTCCCGCTCAGTACTTGTGTAGAGTGTTTTTTGGAGACCTTAACAAATACATAGGACTTAAAAGAATTGTAAAACTCGTTTGATGCAGCGATTTTCAAGTGAATTGTATCGCAGAGTTAAACGCGTAAACGTGGCCTGAGTCAGACGTAATTTCCTCTCTTATAACTCTTTTAATATGGAGTCCTCCGTCTTTTCTTCTCCGATAAAGGCAGCACTAATTTTCTTTGAAGTAAGAATGGCTCCTGGTCTTGCATAGGCAAATAAATGACTGAACATTACGGGTTTCGTGACCTTCGAGCTTGGTACAAGTGACGGTTTCCCAAGTGACTTTCCAAACCCGGTGCGCACTGACACAGTGTCTTCACCCAAAACTAACTCTCTTACTGCTTCCTTTTGTGAATCCTTGAATTATTCGAAAGCAAACTTTTCCAAAGCAAATTTAAACGCTTTTTGGAAGAGCGATTCAAAGCTTCTGGTTCGGCTTTGAAAAGTTTACAATACTAAATTATGCAAATACATTCAGCGACAGGATTTGAGTGGCAAGTTTTTGATTGGCTAAAAACCGACAATGACTCAGCTCGCGCGCCCAGCCGTGGGTGGGGAGAGGATCGCGGGCTCACCGAAACCCCCACGGCTGGAAACCGAGCCTACTCTTTTATGAGAGGTACACATATGTATCCTTTGATTTATCCACTATTAAAAGGCAGAAGAAATTTACACAAGAAATTTACATAACTTTTCGTCTCTCAAAAATATTTGTTTTAATGGGATTTTCACTGGTCTCGCTATGAGCTTGAATCAACATTTGCCATGCAAGGTGATGCAGCTGTACACTTTTATAGGTATCGATATTAAAGTATAACTTTTAATATGGGCACGCTAGCCCTGATAAAAAAAAAGATTTTCACAGGGGCATGGCTCTTAAGGTTTACTTAGGACAAGAACTGTTAAGTACAAAGATAGCTAAATTTGGAATAACTTACTATTCCAAATTGAATAGATTAGTACATAAAATATATATAATAAAAAAAACGTGCATGAGATCTTAGCCGAAATTTTTTTTTCTGCACAGCAAACTGGAGTAAAAAATAATTCATGCAGCTTGGCATTAATTTGTGCAAACTAAAGGAAATAAGAGACAAAGCTCTGCCCCATAACCTCGTCTTTAATATTCGGATGGATCAAACTCTATATCGAAGCCGTAAATACCGATTCAACTTGTGGGGTCTCATGCTCGAGGATGCAGCGCTATTTTTCTCGGCCACAAAAAAATTAGGTCTCGGAGACCCCTAAAAGATAGCAGACCTTTGGAAGACCCCTAAGAGATAGCACTGCTAACGATTTTAACCCCTAAAAGATAGGTCGAGCACCCCCGTCTATTTTTTATGGGTAGTCCCCCCTCCGGGACGATAACCTGGCGTGTGTACCATTTTCTTCCCAATAAATCTTCATTTAATTAAAGTGGAGATCTCATGAAGCAAATATGAATACTATTAATTTTAAGCCGGCAGTTAGTAGAAAATAAATATCTGTGGAGAACTTAAACTGAACTGACTGAATGCAAATCGCGAGTTCGATAAAGTGAAATAATTAAGTCAAAATTTCATTCTTTAAAATCGTAAACCCGAGAGTGGTTATCTTTCTGCAAACTTCTATTCCACTGTGCGTGTTTTTGTCTGAGTGTGCATAATATTATACTAGAAGTAATCATAGATTATCAAAGTGCGTTCGACATATTTTTTTGTAAGAGAAACTTGGACTGGGCTTCCTGTGGTAACACAAAAGGCTGAAAGATTGCTGCAATGATGTGGGCGGTGTAAATAATCCTGATCAAAAATGTTTATTTTTAACTAATTTTGAATGTCTTGACTTATATGTTAATATACAAGGGGCTGCATCTGGGTATAAAAATGTAATTATCTTTGTGTAACATTAAATCATTGGATGCGATGCTTATGTGGCTATATGTACAAGTGTATTTCATATGGTTATCATTCATTTGAGCATTTATAGCACATTTTGCTGTGTGGTATACAGTGTAAAGCAAAAGTTGGAGTTAGTGTAGAACACAATCAACCCTATCATACTAGCTACGGCTATTCAGATGTGCATAAACTGCATTCCAGTTCCTAGCATTCACAATACTAAGTACACTCCAGTGTAGAACATAAACTATATATGCATGTGTATAAATAATTAACTACACCCCATGCATGCAGTTCCTTTAGAGCTTCAGAACAAGGTTGGCTGAAGAATATTGAGTACCATTGTTAGTTGCAGTATAATTTATGATCAGTGTTGGTCGCCGGGTCCTGGCTTTGATCAGCCTTGTTTCAGGTCTCGGCCCGATAGAAATTCAGTGTAGATTAATATTGATTAGGGAACACAGCAATGAACTCAGTACTGTAAATTTCCCTCACCTTGTACTGTCGGTTGATATTCAAGTTCCTTGGCATATCAAAGTGCCGTTATAGACTCTGCCTAAATGTAGTGTTAATTTGTGCAAGATGTACACTCGGAATGCATGTGTCACTGATGTGTGTCCCAACTCACGACCTGTAGTTTTGGTATATGTATGTACAGCGAAAAGTAGAATCCAATACAGCGAGAAAGCCAACACCATTTTTGATCGCAGATTCACTCAGTTGTTACTGGATAGTTCAATACAAATTATGGCCGAGTTGATGTTCAACTTCGCTAGTGTCGTCTTCAAAACAAACCATGTTTGACTTGATATAGTTTGGACATCAGACTTTGTCGAATGCTAACACTTTCCTCAGGCTTTGATATATCGTACTTGCGAACTTTTTAAACATTATTGCATTGGATTGGGAAAATAAGACACTTACTCGACGTTCACGTGGCGGTTTTCCTTTTGCTCCGATCATAATAATATATAATACTTTATTATTTGCTATAGCGCACTCTCCAGAAATGCCCAAATGCGCTTTACATATATATACAATTCAAATCTAAAAACCTAAGTTAAAGTATAAATAACGATAATAAATGCTAACTATATATAATAGAAATATCGGAACTTATATGAACAGTAAAAAGTTAATAATATACTAATTTAAAAAGATGTGTCTTGAGTTTCTGCTTAAAAAATTACAACACTAGGACTACACTTAATGTCCATAGGTAATTTGTTCCACATATAAGGAGCGCAAACTGAGAACGCTCTGGACCCATACGATTTGGCATGATATGATGGCTGGCAAAAAAGCAACTTGTCAGCAGATCTAAGAGCTCTCTTTGGAACATAAGGTACAAGCAGTTCACTTAGGTACATTGGTGCTAGACCGTTAACTATCTTGTAGGTAAACAACAAAATCTTAAAATTTATGCGCTGTTCCACTGGAAGCCAGTGCAATTCTATGAGCAAAGGCGTGATATGATCAGCCTTGCGCGACAAGGATATGAGCCTCGCAGCCGAGTTAAGAGCATACTGTAAACGCTGGGTTAAGTAGCTAGGCAGGCCATACAATAAAGAATTACAACTATCATCATGTAGTTACCAGTTCCCCGGCCGAGATAATTTATGCGAAAAGGTGAACAAGACAAATCTCGATTTATTTTACCTGTGAAAGCACAGGCAGCCCACACATGACCACAGGGAGTCCACTGCAAGATTAGGATGCGTTCTCCTTCGTCGAATGCAAATATTTGCTCATCGGAACTGTATTTAAGTTTGGTTTTGAAAGTAGAGTTTGAAAAAACAAATCATATTTTTCATTGAAAACAATAACTCTAATTAACGTTCTGAAAAAAAAGATTTTGCACGCAATATCATTGATTGTGTTATATCAGGGCAGAGAACTAGAGCTAAGCTTTGAGAAATATTTCTTGTTAAACTAAATCGCCGAAGTTACTTGAAAAATTAGGTAGACTATACCGGCACTGTGCCAGTAGTATTCTGTATTTATCTTCCATATTAATTCTTGCAACGACAACAACGGATTCTCTAAGATTTGTTCCATTAGTAGTGTTGGTTCCTGTACTCCACATTCAACATAAATAAATTTATTATCTAACATAGAAAATGCTTCGGTTAAAATCTAATATAGAATACACGCCTTGGTTAAACGTTTGGTCTGGCTACCGGTCTGATATCTCTACATCTCGTAAACTGGTACTTTTGATGAGGCTCGATCGGCAGTCATTTACCCACAATGCACCCGATATAGTTGAGGGGGGTCAGAATTTATGAAAATTGCTGCTGTGTGTGTGTGTGTGTAATCCCTCGGGAAATCGATCAAGTTCACAAGTTGACATATATATACTGAATATTAAATATGTTATGGATTATGATCATGTGTTGATTTTTCAATAGACCAGTTCGCGTTAAATTCCGACATTTTGAAAGGGGTGCAAACATGGCGCGAAATACAGTGTTTGTATGGGAATCCGATGCCAAATAATTCCGTATAATAGAATTTCTGAAAGATTCACTATCTGCAAACTTAAGATACCAGGTAAAAGATTAACTGATCAAAACTTGAGGGATGTAGCTGTGCTGGGAAGCGTGTAATCGTGTTTTCAGTTTTCCATACATTTGTCTCTAACAATGAGTCCAAGTCCGCGGGAATTTTTTCAGACAAATGTATGGAAAACTGAAAACAGGATTGCACTTTGATCAGTTTGAGTTAATCTTTTACCTGGTATCTTAAGCTTGCAGACAGTGAATATTTCAGAAATTCGATTTTACGGAAATTATTTCGCATGAGATTCCCATACAAACATTGTATTTCGCGCCATGTTCGCACCCCTATCAAAATGTCAGAATTAACCGCGAACTGGTCTATTAGATTATGTTAATAAAGCAGTCAATTTTAATTAACATAAATACTTATTTCATAGGAGGAACTTGCTGTATTTTTTAATTACTGTTCAAAATTTTATGTTTGAATTTCTAGGAGGGATTAACAGATGGCAGTTACAGAAAATGTATCTGAAGCGTTTGTTTTAGAAAGTTCTTACCACATGAATGTTCTTGTGTCCTCCGTCAAACAGCTTGGCTTCCCTCAAACATATTGAGAATGTCCCCCTATCAACACTTTCCACCCAGACGGCCATCGCGTCCTCTTTACGGTCGAGAACTCGGTGACGAACTGAAGTCCACACAAGGGGCTTTAATTGAAATACCTTGCAGTGAAATGAATAATATTAATCATTACTCAACTACTGTCGAAATTTTTGCATTAAATAAAGTATTTTAAAAAATTAACATGAAGAAAAAAATTGTTTTAGCCCCCGTTTTAGCAGTCAATTTTTTTTACCAGTCAACTGAGAAGGACAAATTGAATATCAATTCTACTTGAGTCGTCAATTTTGTTACCCAAAGTTTACCTTTGACATAGTAACTGTGTTGCACTGAGTTCCAGTTGTCCAAAGGTTGAACGCACTGCTGCCATGCGCCATTGCTGACCGCGGGCGCTGAAAAGCAACCCAGTCAATTGTAGTATTCCCCTCTGAACCGATTCCACTCTCGACCATGCATAATTTGAAACTTCTGCTCGTAACCGCTTCGACCCATGGGAAAGTGACGTCATGAATACGTGACGAGTAGCTGCCGTGATTGACAGTCGTGAGCACACGTATATCACCACTTCCGGTGAATGGCAAGGAGAAGTAAACCGTCTGACAGTAGAAGCCCTCTGGAGTGAAACTTATGATGTGGACTTTACCATGTTTCAGGCCTAAAAATCATTTTTTTTTTTATTATATAATTGTTTACCGGAACATAGGAACAAAATTATTTTCAGTGATTTTCTTATAAACTAACGACCCTAGCACACGTGTGGGATGGATGAAATCAAAGTATATGTGCAAAAACCAAATGATAAGAAAACTGTGCGTAGATGTAGTCCTCAAGGAAAATATTGCATATCCTTTCAATCAAGCATAAGGGCCTATTGACATATTTAAATCGGCCGTTGCTAGGGAAAGTTTGAAGCCTCGTAAAACCTGGAAAATTAAAGAGTGGGCAATAATTATTGTCAAGGTGACTCATAGGGTAAAGTCTTGTAGTCTGATGACGTCATCAAGTGACGTTATGATGACGTCATCAAAATCAGAACATTTCTAAACTCTCCAAGGATTTTTGAACTACTAGTAATTTATGATATGCATGTTCTTCGCGATATTTTGCCACACTTCAAACCTTTCGGTATTCTCATACTCATTTCCTATAAAATTCAATACAAACACGTTGTGTGGGCTCCCTGTGGCGAAAAGAGCGGGTAAAGGTCAAGATATTGGATTTTCACTTCAAACCCAAAATGGGAAATTATGGACACATGTTCCAAGACAACTCCAAAGTCTTGAGTAGAAATAGCCTTCAAATTAATAGTTACACTCAAATATATTACATAGCACACTTTCAGTTATTTTTTAGCGGCCCGCAAAATAATCAGATAATTCAAAGGCTGAGCTTGTGACAGGCATGACTTCGACTTGTCATGTCATAACGAAACAAAATTTGCATCATGTTTAACAGCACACAAAATCTCTTTATATCATAATTTTATAATAGAAGAAAAACGTTCAGTTCTAAACGTTTGTGTGTAATACATCAAACAATTACTCAATAGCAAAACTGTACTACAGATGAGTCAATCATGAATCACTCGTTAAATATTTGCTTGTTTAAAGGCGCTATGTCACGGTACTGCGCATGTGAGACAAACTGATGATTTTTAACTCCTGGATGCACGCATGTGCAGAACGAGTTATTGAGTTTAGGTGGATGCGAGATAATTTATTCATCGATTTTTTATGTGGATCGACGACTCGCCGTTGACTTTCCGAATGACGTTTGATTCTCCGAAGATATATTGACGACGTTTATGAACAACAAACTGTTAATGTTTATATCGGAGAAGACGCTTTGATTCCTTCGAAAGGATTTATTCCATGTTGTTAAAGGTAAATATTCCGAAATGACTTATAATTAACTGACCGCTACGACTATATTGTAAAAAAAAACATTCGTTCGTCGTATTTACGAGAGAACTCCGAAAATTAAGCGCTTAGTTCAGCAGAACAGACGACATGCAAGCTCTTAGAGTTATATACAACAAGATACTGTTATATAGAGTGTCATGCCTCATGGCACGTTCATAATACATCCCTAGGCTCAAGGATCGAACATGTTGTACTCTTTACTCGTCAGGGTGAATATAAGCTTAACGTTCAATTGAACGACGAGGCGATGGCGATTATATATCAAAGATGGCGGTCTGGATCGTGTGCTGCAAACCTTCAATACTGGACTGAATTAAGCCAAGATCGGAGGTTTTCCCAGCGTTTTATAGGTGAGTAGAAACTATAAAGTGCACCATTCTCTGGTATCTGCAAAAGTTCTCTTATTTTTTAAGTAACAATCTCTTAAAGGAGCTCATTCAACCAAGATGCATTGCGAGCTCAAATTTCTCGATCGGCCATTTTCGGGGCCCCCGATAATGGCTCTGGAGAGCTTCTTGAAACAAATCCTATTCCATCGGTCTCACAGGGGCATACCAGTTGATTACTTATAGGGGAAAATGTTCCTCTGATTTATTAGCTTTTGTGTTCAGTCATATATTTCCGAATTTTCACCTGCCAGGGGAAATATTGAACGTACTCTGGGAGTCGCCTTTGGTCAGTGAAATTATTACTAGAGCCTGTACTGGAGTTAGCCGACTGGTTGATCGTAATTCCTACAGTTTATCCAAACCAGGGCCTTTCTACATTGGCTTGATCGGCCCGCAGACCTAAATGACAAGAAATTTAAAGGTCACTGAGAAGAGCTGAGCCTTTTGCTTATCATTATCGGACACTTACAACATTTAAAGCAAATTGCTTTGACTGAAGACTCGAGTACGCGGTATACGCGCGGTACATGCAAGATTACAAATCTCGCAGTTTCTCTCTTAGTCTTATAGTCTTGGTTTTCGCTCAATGTACATGGACAACGCTGAGACAATTAAAGTAAGTAAAAGTGAAATGTTGTGTTGATATCTGCATGAGCGGCTGTAAAGTGGAAACCTATTTTATAAATATTTCTTTGCTGATGAATATAAAACTTCAAGTTCAATCAAGTGCCGCTGGGCGCTCAGAAAACTGATTGATCGAATTTTTTTACCCAGTATATCCAATGTACGATTAACGGAAGTCAAGGGGCTTTTAAAATGACACAAACCGGCTGAAATTCAGGCTAACAAACAATAACATTTATACGGATTCGATTCCTCAAATTTGATTTAAAATTTGCATATTACACATTGGCGAGTCAAAATGTGGTGTGGAGAACGCACGGACCTTGAACACAAATAGAATGTGGCAAACAGTATAGTACTTCAACATTTCAAACCAGCATTTTGGCAGGGACAACCTAGCTCCTTTCTTTCGACTACACGTTCTTGCATGCACAAGCCTAGAAAGGAAAGAACTCTACATGTATAACGCTATCGTAGAATTGATTAAGTTCCTTGCCACACGATCTGCATCGCTGGAACTTGGTCCAGAAGTTGGACAAGTTGGTTCGCTAGATCGAGCATGAGATCGATGGCTAGCATCACGTCGAGGAATTTTGATCGAAGAACCGTAGTAATTCCGCTCATTCTATTATATTTCTTCAAGTATAAAGGCAATAGATCTCCCCGCCGATCTCTATTTATAAATAGCCCGATATCACATTTTCTGATTGGCAGCTGTCCGATTTCAAGTAGTTTCCCGTATGAAAACAATAACAGTGACTCGCAATGCATCTTGGTTGAATGAGCTCCTTTAATAATCTAGAGTTTAAAACTAGGCTAAAAATACATTTATAGAGTGACTAGAGCTAAAATTTATGAGGCAATTCAAAAACATGTATTTTGACATTTTGTTTAAAAAGAGTTAGGGATTCGATTTCCCGCAACGAATTATCTAAAGTATTCCATTCACTAAAACCTTGGTACAATAAATGTTGTTTGCCATAATTAAGCTTGATTATTGGAAGTCTAAAATCGTTCTTTCTTCTTGTATTATACATGTGAATGTCACTGTTCTTTAAGATATTAAATTCATAATCAATGAGTCCATTAACATACTTATATGTATTAAAATATGACGATGTACAAGACGACGTTTGGACAATTGAGATTTGACAAGGCTTGTGCTGAAGAACTTTAACCAGGTAAATTCAAGAATTATCTTGGCCGCCTTATTTTGCAAAATCTGAAGATCGTCTATGAGGGTTGAGTTGTATTTGTCACCCCATATTGCATCAGCGGTAGTCAAAAAGTGGACATACTAAACTATTATACAAAGTAAAGCGTGTCTCGAGGGGCAATAAGTGCCTGATACGCTTGACCCATAGTTAATAGAGTGGAATGGTTAGGAAACCCGGCAAACTTCAAAAGGGCTAACAAAGGCGCTGCGATTGAGGTTGGAAAGGGGCAAGACAAAAGATTGTGTACTATCATAGTTCATTAGCGTTTCCTGAACGACTGAACTCACACGTTTCTATTGGCTGATTGACTAACATGTTGGAATTTCTATTGTGTTTTGTGCACGGTAGTGGTCGAAAAAAGCTAACAAAGACCTATAACAAAGAAGGTACCTGAGTTTCCTAACCATTCCACTCTATTAACTATGGCTTGACCAGACCAATCCTTGGGTTTACTTTAATAGATAAGGCCTCTACCAGGTCATGTGAAGTCATATGCTTATTAATTATAACACCGAGGTACTTGATATTGTCAGAGCGTTCGAGGGGCACGTTGTCTATAATGACATCGATGCTAGAGCAAGATTTCAGTTTATGTGGACTACCTATTAACATAAACTTAGATTTAGAAGTATTCAAAGTCAGGCGATGTATACGAAACCAAGAGGCCAATTTTGCCAAGTCATCAGTGATTTAAGCAATGTTCGATGTCATTGATAGAAGGACGGCTACAGTATATCACGGTGTCATCAGCGTACATGGTCACTTGGCAATGATCTACAGTAATAGGAAGGTCATTGACGTAAACCAAGAAGAGAGGACCGAGAATACCCCCTGTGGCACGCCAACTCCCACTGAGCACGAAAAGGACTGAGACTCAGTCGCCTACGGCAGATATCTGGTGTCGGTTATCAAGGTAGGAGGTAAACCAATTTACAACTTCACTGCAAGCACCAATGGCCTTGAGCTTTGTCAGCAAAAGGTTGTGGTCCACAGTCACAAGAGCCTTGGACAGGTCTAAGAATACTGCACCAGTCACCTTGCCATTGTCCACGTGTTGTAGAATGTTGTCAGTGAAGTGTGCTAAGCCAATTTCAGTAGATAACCTCGGGCGGAAACCAAACTGATTAGGTGTAAGGATTTTCTCTTACGAGAGATAGCCGTAGAGTTGTCGATGTACAGCCCTTTCAAGAATCTTACTTACAGCAGGTAGAATATAATTGTGATAGGCCTGTAATTGTTAAAATCAGAGCGATCGCCGGATTTAAATAGGGCGGTAACTTTTCCTTGTTTCCAGATGGCTGGGAAAATACTTGAGTCCAGAGAACGATTAAACAGTTTGGTTAAAACTGCGGGTCAGGAGTCATACACACAGCCGAGTCACTAGTAGCCTCGAGCTTATTCGGTCTAAACCAATAGCTTTGTTTGTTTTCAAACCTCAGTTATTTTTTTAAAAACAAAGCTCTCGGAAATGTTCGAAAAGCGAAAGACAATTTCACTGTTATTTGTCCTGGCTGGAGTAATGATGTCAATGGCGCCGACCAGAGATTGAAACTGGTCTGATCGATCGACGCTGGCTCTGTTAACTGTACTCCATCAGATTCAGATTGGATAAAGGTCGGCTGAGAGCCATTATTAGATCTTATTACGGCAAGTCAATCATTTATAGTTTTCCATAGAGCACCTGAATTTCTTTGTTTTGTCTAATCAGATCTTTATAGTAATTTGCTTTACATTCCTTGACTTGTTTATTTACTTTGAGCCGCAGTTTTTTTGTAACGAGCCCAGTGATGTGAGGAATTTAATTTGATCGCCTTAGAATGCATATAGTCCAGGTCTTTCATTGCTTGGCTCCGATTCAGGCCAAATCAAAAATGCATACCCCAAGATTTCATTGTCCATGATGTTTTGCACAAGAGAATACATGAAAATATTTCTATGTGCTCGAAATTACTGGCACAGACTATGTAATCTTTGAGAATGTGGACATTGAAGTTTACTCAATGAAACCTGACGTTAAACGCGGTTGCAGAAACTGCTTAGACGAATAATTTGAGGCTTCAGTAATTAAGGCCAGTTGATATTTCCATGACTAAACTAATTTTGTGAAGGTTGGGGAGGTTGTTTTCATCTGGAAATACCTGAAAATCAGTTACACAGACTGTGTGGGTAATCTTTAGAACTATATTTTGAATTGGCTAAACTGAATTGCTTGTATTTTTTCAAAACAAAAATTGAACAATGCATCGGTTCCTTTGTAAGAATTTGTTTTCGTGCCTTAGTGCTTTGCAGGAAATTTTTTGGGGACATTTAGCCTTGCACGAATTTTTTTTTTGGACTACCCCTTAAATACTTCCCCTGGCAGGTGAAAATTTGGAAATATATGACTGAACACAAAATCTAAATAAATAAATAAGGAACATTTTCCCCTATAAATAATCAACTGGTATGTCCCTGTGAAACCGATGGAATATGTTTTGTTTCAAGAAGCTCTCCAGAGCCATTATCGGGAGCCCCGAAAATGGCGGATTGAGACATTTGAGCTCGCAATGCATCTTGGTTGAATGAGCTCCTTTAAGATTTCCGGCACAACAAACTGCTGTTCTCCCCGGTGAAGTTTAAACACCGGAATCAACTGTAATTGAGAATGTAATTGCTAATTGTAATTTGAACCGGCTGCTTGATTTTATCGAAACCAATAGAAGAAAATTATTTGCTGCTCACCATCTTGATAACAGGAGAGATCTTGCGTTTTGGAAACTGATAGTTCACACAGAGTTAGAAAGAGTTCGCCTACACGTCTACACTTCAACAAATTCATGATTACACAAGGATTGCATACACAGAAATGCATTACAGAACGGTTGAACGTAGTTAGCTCAACAATGCGCATGCAGATTCCACCTCGTGTAATGTCACGTGACGATCAGATCCGTGCAAAGCAGTGAAAAAAAAGACAATAGAAGTGATGCATTGTGGTAAAAAAAAGAAATCGAGATTTGGACCCGCTTACAGATTAGAACTGCTGGCTTGCTCGCTCGCTGCGGCAGCAATTAGAACTGCTGCCTTGCTCGCTCGCTTCAGGCTCGTTCGCTGCGGCAGCAATTACATTATATCCGTCCCTGAGCTTTTCTACCTGAACCCCTCTGGAACCAGGGTACCATGTACATGGCATGTATCCTGAAACTAAATCGAACAAAACGTGTCTCCTGACGACGAAGATGGCGACATCACGAGGATTTGTTTTGAGCCGATTGTGTCATGAGTGTGATGTCAGTTTCGTAAAAACACGCCTGTAAAGGAAATTCAAGAATGAAACGCCGTGATCCTGGCTCGGCATTTAGGTAGACTCGCTCATTGCAGACAATAAAGCTATAGCTCATTGCAGACTGGAGTGTTCAGCCAAGCCCCAAAGCTGGCCATTGTCGGAGGAAATAGGAGAAAATGCACATGATGTTCGACCAATTATTGTAGACTTTACTGCAAAAACAGTTCTGCGACTATTTCCATACCACGAAACAGGCACTTTTGCGCATGCGTTAATTTCTTCACTTCCGGTTTCTAAAAATCCTAAACATTTTGCGCGCTTTCACTAAACACAAACTTTTCCCGTTAAAATGTTGTTGACCACGTTCTCCACAAAATCGAGCATGGATTTTGGAAACCGACAATAAATGCCAAAGTTTTGGCTTTTCATTCACCAAAAAAGCCGCTTAAAATTGGATTGAAAAGTGTTGTAAAATCTTCATTTATTTGTTGTAATGGCAAACGCATGCTCGGTTTTATGCGCCTTGGTTCGTAGATTCGGAAAATATTCATAAATTACCAGGAGATCAAAAATCCTTGGAGAGTTTAGAAATGTTCTGATTTTGATGACGTCATCATGACGTCACTTAATGACGTCATCAGACTACAAGACTTTACCCTGGTAGTCACCTTGACAATAATTATTGCCCACTCTTTAATTTTCCAGGTTTTACGAGGCTTCAAAACTTTCCCTAGCTAGCAACGGCCGATTTAAATATGTCAGTGGGCCCTTAAAGAGGATAGCCTTATCGATATACATACATGACTCACTCAAAGCTCTTGATGAGCCAAACTATACTGCCGTAAGAGTCTTTGCAATGGATTTTTCTAAAGCGTAAGATAATGTTAAGTCTTTACCACTAAATCATTTTATAATCAATTGGTACATTAACTTTCTTAAAGACAGAAAACAACGACTTTCTTTTAAAGGAACATACTATGATTGGACATAGTTAGTAGAGTGGAATGGTTATGAAACCCAGCGACCTTCTTTGTTATATGTCTTTGTTAGCTTTTTTCAACCGTGACCCTGCACAAAACACAATAGAAATTCCAATGTGTTAATCAATCAGCCAATAGAAACGTGTGAGTTCAGTCGTTCAGGGGACGCTAATGAACTATGACCCTGCACAATCTTTTGTCTTGCCCCCTTCCAACATAAATCGCAGCGCCTTTGTTAGCCCCTTTGAAGTTTGCCGGGTTTCATAACCATTCCACTCTATTAACTATGGATTGGAGAAGCGTTAATAAGGGAACAACCCAAGGAAGTGTTTTAGCTTATTTATTAACGACTTAGATATTAGCTGTGAAAGGTCCAGTATAACTAAATATGCAGATAACTCCACCATCATTGTTAAAGTTTATAAACATTGTAATGATACTGCTTTAGATACGATTAGTGAATTTATGGATTGGACTAGTGGTAATGGAATTTATTGTATTATGTCTAAATGTAAAGAACTCACACTGAAGAAGAAATCCTTAATGGACATGTTCCAAGATATTAATAACATATCCCAATGTACATCACTTAGAATTTTAGGAGTCACATTCCAATCCAATTGCAGATTTTCCGACCATGCATGCCTGTGATTAAGAGCTAAGCTTAGTGATGCTAATAAGTATTTGTACATTTTAAGATGTCTCAGGCAAGAGGGATTTTATCAGCAAGAAATATTTATTGGAATTCCCTAATATTTTTACAGCAGTAAACAGGGATGCTGGCTATACGAAAGAAAGAAATTGGTAACATTTGAACGAATATTTCTATTCTTTATAGATGTGCAACATAAATTATGTTGACAATTTTGCGTAAAATCTGATATCGGCCAATCTCATCCAAACACTGTACGAAAAGTAAGTTTAAAATACTTTCTGATGGCCAAAAAACCTCAGGATCACAAAGAGCATAGACTTCTGTCCAATCGACATACATCAGTATGAAGCTGTAAAAGTAACTTTTTAGTCCATGACATCCGATAGTACGAACTACTAGAAACCCGCTTGTAATTTTACGGATTTCTGTGACAACTCTCTCTACTGCAGTGTCAAGCGCGCTACACTATGCTTGCAATACTGTACAAAAACTCCCGTTAAAATATTCCTACAGCAGTACATCTCAAATTTCCCTGCATACAAGACTATGCTCTGCCGCCTTGCCAACCTCGCCTTTGGGCTCGCTTGGCTCGTTGGCAATTAATTTCGTACCTGAAATATATAAGTACTTTTTTTACGAATGCAGGTATAGCAATAAAGCTAAATTTGAAAATTTGATTTTTTTTTTCTTAAAAGAAAACAAGTTTTCGATAGAGTATTCAAAGAGAAGCTAACTTCGATTACATTATGGAAGGACAATTATAGAAAAGCTGTAGAAGAATCCCAAAACATAAAGAAGAGCCCTGGAGTTCCCTCCAGCTTATCAAAACATACTAGCCACTTAATTCGCTTGGTTTGCTAAAATGTCATTAACTTTTGGAGGAAGATCATTTCTTTTAAAAAAGTTCGCTTCTGAAGAAGTACATCTTCCCTCAACTTGCAGGTATCAAACTATGTAATCAATGGCTTCAAGAAAATATTGCGGTCGATTTAGCTCTTAAAAAAATAACACAAGAACTGAGAAATAGTAGCTGATGTATGAAGTTTAGAAAAATGAATTCCTCACCCGATATTCGAGAGAAGCTCGTCAAAGCCAAAACCAAGGTAAACAGAAATACACCAAACATTTCTGCGCCCCTCAGTATCACATGCATCGACAGCTAAAGCACACACTAATAGCAATCGAAGCAGTTCTTTATAATAAATGTAATTTATATGATCAGTATTCGGTATTCTGTTTTCATTGCCCATATATGGTGTATAATCCTCTTGCCTGCAAACCGGTAGATTACTTATAATTAAGTTAACCCCGCTTCAGCACAAAATGATTAAAAGGGCAAATAGACTTGAATGTTTGACATTCAAAACATAGTTACCGATGTGTTTTTCTCCGATGTTATTAGGTTTCAAATTATCAGAATTCGATGGACCTCGGCTAAGAAAGGTCTATCATATTAAATTTCAATATCACTTTATCATGATTGTAAGTTATCTTTTTTAAAGTTATTAGTTTTCTTTCTTTACGCTTCTATGTAAACATTGAAGTTGTCTTTATGATTGTCGCTTGTATACACCTACGGGCTGAAGCAATTTTGATACTCTTTGAAATTCTCACTCGATCAAATAATTAATCTCGAATCGTACTCGAACCATATCTGATTACTTATACTTTTTTGTATTTCTTCTTTCCCCATTATGCGAGTATACAATACAACATTTTATTATCATGCATCAGGAGTATACTGCATGCATCCCTCTTTTGGTGATGTGAAAGCCACATTAGTGATATGTTAAGGCACATTAAGTTCACTCAAGAGAGCATAAGTAAGAGAGGGAATCTCCCTGAATAGCGCTGCGCACAGATGACGTCACAAACTTAGACCCCCGCCAAGATGCGGACAAACAAACCACTTTTCGTGTTAGAACTTACAATGATTGACCATCACTTCAGTTCGTTCTCTGACTATTCTATTAGAAATGACGGCTTTCCTGTATTATATTTTGAAAGAGAGTCCGATTATTATATTGTCGAACAGCTTAGACGTTGGCTAAAATACAGAGGATTGAAACAAAGCAATAAATGGCCATCTTATCAAGCGGATTCCACCGACATTTGGAAATGGGTGCAAACTTGGCGCGAAATACAGTGTTTGTATGGGAATCCGATGCCAAATAATTTCCGTAAAATCGAATTTCTGAAATATTCACCGTCTACTAACTTAAGATACCAGGTAACAGATTAACTGATCAAAATGTGAGGGATGTAGCTGTGCCGAAAAGCGTGCAATTGTGCCTTACGTTTTCCATGCATTTGTCTTGTAACAATTGACGACTGAACATGTCAAAGTCTGCGGGAAATTACAGACAAATGTATGGAAAACTGAAAACACGATTGCATACTTCCCAGCACAGCTACATCCCTCACCGTTTGATCAGTTAATCTTTTACCTGGTATCTTAAGTTTGTAGATGGTGAATATTTCAGAAATTCGATTTTACGGAAATTATTTGGCATCGGATTCCCATACAAACACTGTATTTCGCGCCATTTTTGCAACTGGTCTATTCGGTTTAATATAGTCAAGCTAACTGAATCCAAAACTCATATTTTCCCATAAAATATCGCTGAAGACTTCATCTAAACGTTGAAAAGTCAGGTTTTTCCGTAAGATGGCGAATGAGAAATGTGGCCGTGTGCACATGCAATCACCAGCGAATGGGGATAAATTATGCAGCCAACAGATAACTTAATTTGGATTTTTTTTTAATTCATTGGAGACCAAAGCTAATGCCATGGCTGGAAAATTAACAACTTTGCAAAGTTTTGAGCAGATATTTTAGATTCAGACTGTACAGACAAAGTTACGAGCTAACAGTTTATGGTTCGACATATTTTACAGACAAATCACTCGCCAGTGCCCACCGCATACATTTCTCTGTATTTTTGTTTGCAAATTTATATTTAAACTTTGTAAGAAAAAAGATAGCTTACTTATTTTGGTGTGCTCTTTCAAGCCATTATATATATTTTTTTGCATTTGTCGAGTTTTCAAATTACCTACAAGATACCCATTCCCCACGATAACTCCGAAAGCAAATTTAAAACTTCATTTGCGTTCATAAAATAAAACAAAGCATTGTAGATGTACACGAGTCTTCGCTTCAAAAACGTCTTCGCTTTAAAAAATAGAATCCATAAATCATTCAAGTAAACTATGGTTGAACTGTAGTTCCTTCTCGCTATGTTTACTGGCGGGGAGTGGGAGTTTAACAGTAATTTGTAGTTCAGACAAACTCCCGCTTGCGTTTCATTGTACTTGTGTGACATTTCTCACTGCATTCCCTGTGAAGGTTTTGGAACGGAAAAGCTCCATCAAAAATTAAAAGGCCAAGAAAACCTCTATAATTATATACATATCTGAGCGAGAGATATCTTTGACTTTGAGCGATTTATGAAGGTTTTTTTCACATCTAGAGTCACTCTTACATCTCCCCCAGCAACCTTTTCTCTTCATGTTTCTTCAGTCACGATTGGCGTCTTTGTCCGCAAATCAATCCCACCGTGCTTTGTGCGTCATGCTGGAGAAGATGTATTGACGGTGCCCATCTAATGCCAGACACATCTAATGCCAGTGCCCATACAATGCCAGACACCAAACCAGGACAGACATGGTAGTGGGTCCCTATCGATCACTTAGTGGTGATGACGTAACGATGATGTCATCGGTCACGTGATTTTAAATACATACCCATATCTCCCTCATTTCGAAAGCCAGACATTTCAAACCTGGACAGACATGGTAGTGAATCCCTATCAAGCACTTAGTGGTGATGACGTATCGATGACGTAATCGGTCACGTGATTTTAAGTACATGCCGATATCTCCCTCATTTCTAATGCTAGTTGGCTAATCTTGGACAGGTATGGTATTATTTTCCAACGATTCACTTAGTGGTGATGACGTAACGATGACATCATTGGTCACGTGATTTTTAGTATATACCAAAGTAGCTCACTGACCATTCACGAGTTGCCCTTAAGGACCCTATGTTTTTAGTTGTCGCGTGTTGCTTCAACTGCTTCCGGTTACTAAAAAAAAATTCGACATTGCACGCCACATGTCACTACGAGAATCCCACTCTTACTTATGCTTTCTTGGTTCACTACAATAACCCCGGCTCTTTTCCACTCTTGAACATTTATAATAAATCAAGTGCTATAGCTAAATGTAAAATAAAGTGAACGTTAAAAAAAACGAATTTCCTTACGCAGGCACAACGATCAACGCTAGTTAATTTGCTTTACTTTCGTGTTCGCATTTCGCGACTTTAAGTAACAAAATTCCTTGAACTGGTCACGGTCATAAATTGGGAAATTCTTTCCGTGTAATAAATTGTTTATTATACGACGGCGAACACGAACAAAAAAGGTTTGTTTTCGCTTACCTTACTGCTCTGTTTGAAGAAAATCTCGAGAGAAGAAACCTCTCAGCCTCTGTTGAAGTCAAATGTTGGGGGCGGGCGCGCACTGAAAAAAGTTTTTTTTCGCGCGCTAAAAGCTGATTGGCTGTTACTCAAACAGCCCCATTTCGATTGGCTCGCCGCTTACAAAACCTTTTAAGTGTTGAATAAACCTGTGCAAACCTGTTCGCGACCCGTGTAATACGGTCTCATATTTACACTCGTTTTAGCCCGTATTTGCACTCGAAAACGCCAAGTCGTATAATAAATAGGGTTAACTCAATTTTGTATGGAAGCAGCTGTAATTGAATTTTAGATGTAAAGGAAGTGGACCTTGTTTATTATTCTGCAATTGTGACTATCTAACATGCACATAATAATCTCCGCATTGTTTGTAGGCAGCCCTGTGGGCAACCTTAACAACTTTTAGCTACTCCTGGAGGGAATGAAACATGAAAATGGATTAATTTGATTTAAAAATTTTAAATACTATTTTAACCACGTATAAACCGTGTAATGAAAAGGGATTGCTGTTGGAAAGTTTTCACTGACAAACCCAGTCTCATTCGCCACTTTAGAATCAAGTAGGAGTCTGGGACCTATAGAAGTAGTTTTCACCTGATTGAAAAATGACCCTCTTCACAAGAAATACCACACCTGCATTAGCACGTACTTTACCGGCAAGTTTGAGGAATAATGAATTGATATTTAAAATGTGCCAAGAGTTCAAAAGTATGAACAAAATAGGATAGAATATTTGGCAGTTTTTCACGACACCCTCAAATAATACATTCTCTTATGCTTTGTGAATTTCAAAACCATGCTATTTCATATTATAATATTTATCCAAAGGTTCTCAAAATTGGCATGTTTACTAACTTTTGTGTGGTTTTCTTTTGATGTGGTTATTTCTTCACCCGGTCTCAGTCTCCTACTCGATTCTAAAGTGGCTAATTGTTATGCATACCTTTGCAATTCCAAATTGTGTTTACATTGGTTCTATTTTGAAATTTGTTGGCACTGGAATTTAGCTTATTAGTTTCTCAGATCAAAATTGTGTCATTAGCTTGTTAAGCATGTCTTCTTAGACAGTCCTGTTGCATTGCATGGTCATGGAAACTAATGTAGGTAGGTGATCATCTTGGACATTGTTCCTTTTTAGGCTAGCGTGGACTGTAGCATCTCGAGCCACTGAAGACTAGAATTCATTCTTTCAATCCGGTTGATAAACACACTAAACGGCTTTAAGAGTGTAATATACAAGATATATAGATTTTAACTTGATAGAGACTGAAGTAAATGTACATATAACCTTTAATATTTTAGTGTATTTCACTTGCTCAGTTTATCTTTTATAGATTTATAGCGGAGCTCCGGCGCGAGTGCAACACCATACACATAGGTAGCGATCGAAAAATCCTAATCCCTAACCTAATCCCTCACCTGCCCCACCTCTAACGTTCGTAGCAAATGTTCCTATTGACACAGTTGATTATGCCTTTATAGTTCAGATGGGAGAGCGCACGTTAAGTATTGATGAAGTCGGGTGTTCGAGTCTAATCCCTCACCTGCGTGCGCGCCCCACCTCTAATGTTCGTAGCAAATGTTCCTATTGATACAGTTGATTATGCCTTGATAGTTCAGATGGGAGAGCGCACGTTTAGCATTCATGAAGTCTGGTGTTCGAGTCACGAAGAGGGTGCCCTTTTTTCTCTTTTTTTTTTGCTCAACATTTATTTTAGCTCTCCTTTCCTCGTTCTGGCATTTTTTTCTTTCTTACCAAATTATCATTTTAATAATACCGGTAACCTAAAAAAAATGGTAGTCTTCCAAAGCGAACCAGTGAAACACTTGCTTCAACCCTCTGTGCGAGATATCTCTCAGCTATAGTCAATAAACTACAATTCATAGAAATCAGCCACTCTACTTTGTGGTCGACAGAAAACACACGTCTAGCGTGAGACCTCCTCCAACAGATGCTAGCATTGTGTTTGTTGGATACAGGACTGTTGAGCCGGGGTGGAGCAGTGTGTTGAAACTAGAATATGAATTGTATTACGTCATTCTGAATTTCGCGGTTAAGCCTGGGTAGTAGTAGTTACCCCCCGCGTATATTGGACCCCCCACGTTGTGAAGCCTCGTGCTAATCTGACTCTTGCAAAATGGAGTAGTCTTGAAGGAACAAGTAGTCTTGTAATCGATTGAAATCGTGTCGGATTAAAACAAGTGGAACTCTGAGCCCACACGATTACAACTTATTATATATTGGTGCCGAAACCCGGGACTTAAGTTCGCTAAAAGTCCATTTCGTCGAGGAAATTGGAGTGGTGTACCGTAACGTCGCGTCGCCACAAAAAAAAGCAACTGAAGAACCTAGCAAGATGTCTGACATAAAGAAAAAGGTTAAAATACGTGGAGGGCATCGTGCATATGTGAGAAAGGTCGTCAACAACGTAAAGGAAATCATTGAAGGAGCCAGTGAGGGTTCTGTTGACTTAAAGAAGCTAAAGTCGTTCCACTCGACCCTGAAGGAAAAATTAATCGAGCTAAAGAAACTCGATTATGAAATTGCGGAGCTATTAGAAGAGGATGAAGAAATCGACGACGAGGTAATCGAAAGCTGTGACTTCGCTGGAAGCATTCAAGAATGTGTTACGGATATCGAGGCCGTGTTAGATCGCAGTGGTAAGGAACGTCACGGAAATGGCTCAGATTCAGGATCTACTGCCGAGCCTTTCAGTGTTTATAGTTCGCATGGGGGATCTCATCGTGCTAAATTGCCAAGGCTCCAGCTTAGGAAATTCTCAGGTAATCCTATTGAATGGTCTTCATTCTGGGACTCGTTTGATTCTGCTGTACACCGTAATTCTGAGTTAAATGAAGTTGATAAATTTAACTATTTAAAATCTCTTCTCGATGGTGTGGCTGCAAACTCTATTTCTGGACTAGCACTTACGAATGCCAACTATAGGAAGGCTGTCGATTTACTTAAGAATAGATTTGGAAATCGACAAGTAGTTATCACTAGCCACATGGAAGCATTAACAAAGATATCAAGAATAACGTCTATGAGTGATGTCAAGCAATTTCGCAACTTGTATGACAAGGTGGAATCACATGTTCGAGGTCTGGAAAGTATGGGAATTTCTTCTGAAATGTATGGGTGCTTCCTTATTCCTACAATTATGCAAAAATTACCAGAGGAATTTCGTGTTCTTATAACTCGCAACTCATCTTCTGAGACCTGGGTATTGGAGGATATCATGTGTGCATTTCACAAGGAGTTACAACTCAGAGAACAATGCGTGTTTGCTGCCAAGGATTTGAACTCTACCCCTGAAGAGAAACCATTGTCTCAGGGACATAGGGGTAAACTACCTTACACAACTTCCACACTTTATTCAGAGAATAAGCCTAGGAAGGCTACCTGGTGTTCATATTGTAGTCAAGAACATCAGAGCTCCAAATGTAATGTTATTACCAACCCCAATGCCAGGAAACGAATCTTGAAGGAAAAGGGGAGATGTTTTCTCTGTTTGAGGGTTGGCCATTTGTCTAGAAACTGTCGCAGTGGATTAAAATGTTTCAAATGCCAAGGAGCTCACCACATATCCCTTTGTAATATGGAGTCGAATACATTGTCAGGTGCTACAGGATCAACTGCAACGACACCAGCTAGTGGACAACCAGCAGGTGTTAGTACATCCACGAGTATGTATGTTGATCAATCTAAGGGGTCAGTTCTGTTGCAAACTGCCCAAGCAGACGTCATGCGCCCTGATAATGAGGTTTTTTCACAGCATGTTCGCTTAGTATTTGACTCCTGTAGTCAGCGATCATATATAACAGAGAGTGTTAGAAGGGCTTTGGAATTACCTGTTATTGGCAAGGATTCTTTGCTGATTAAGACATTCGGAGACAGTGATGCAAGACTGCGTGTGTGTGAAATCGTGCAGATTGGAATTAAAACTGTGGATGGTATGACTGTATATGTTCAAACATATGTGATCCCAGTTATATGTGGTCCTCTCAGTAATCAGCCTATTGAGTTGGCACAGTGCAACTATTCACACCTGCTTGGGTTGCGTCTGGCCGACAATTCCTTTGGAACAGAAGTTATACCAATAAGTGTTTTGATTGGGGCTGACTATTACTGGTGTTTGATGGATGGAGATGTGGTACGAGGGAGCCCATCCGAGCCGGTTGCCTTGTCTACGAAGCTAGGATATGTTCTCTCTGGTCCTGCCTCAGGAGTGGTAAGTGAATGTGACTATGCAAGTAACTCTATTAATCTTACTGCCACTCATGTTCTTAAGGTTGAGGCAGAGATAACACATGAAGATACATTAACCTCTGAGTTAAAGAAATTCTGGGAGTATGAATCGCTTGGCATCCAAGATAAGGGTACTTCCCTTTATGATAAGTTTGTTGAGAACATTGACTTTGTCAATGGCAGATATCAAGTATGTCTGCCATTTAAGGAAGATCATGGGTTACTTCCAGATAATTTTGCACAGTGCAAGTTTAGACTCAACTCTTTGTTAAAACGTCTGAGAGCAAAGCCTGATGTTTTGAAGCAATACGATGAAGTTATTCGAGACCAGTTGAACCTAGGCATTGTTGAGCCTGTAGAGATAGATACTCCTACAGATCTAGGCAAAACCGCTCTGACAAGGAAACAACCAAACTGCGCATAGTTTATGATGCAAGTGCTCGAGCAAGGAGAGATTTGCCTAGTCTTAACGAATGCTTATATGCTGGTCCACCCATGACCCCCCTTGTTTATGATGTGCTCTTGCGCTTCCGAGTATATGAAGTGGCCTTAATAGGGGACATTGAAAAGGCCTTCCTCAATGTATCAGTTGACCCCAAGGACAGAGACTATCTTCGATTTTTATGGGTAAAGGATACCTCTGATGAAGAACCCCAGATCAGAGCCTATAGGTTTACTAGAGTGGTATTTGGAGCATCACCAAGTCCATTCCTGCTGAATGCTACCATTCATTATCACATGACCCAGGCCGAAGTTGATGAGAATCTTGCAAATAAGGTCTAGGGTAGCCTTTATGTAGATGATTACATAAGTGGATCCAATGATGAAGCGTCTACACTTGAATTGTATCAAAAAGTGAAATCATGTTTCAAAAGTGGAGGCTTCAACATGCGGAAATGGTTAACAAATTCCCCAGTCTTACAAGAGAAGATTGCCAGAGCCGAGGGCATCTCAGGCCCACCTCAGAGTGCCTTAGCTGAGGGTGGGGAAAACTTATCCACCCATTTCTCAGACACTAATGTTCAGGAAGAAGACCAAACCTTCTCCAGCTCACTGTTTAATTCTAGAAAGTCGAACACAGTGACATCTGTAGAACACACGGTGTTAGGCATTGGATGGAATACCAAGGACGATAAGATGCTGTTTACCATTGACAGCTTGCATGATTCTATCAACAGTGAACCTGTAACTAAGAGAGTCATTCTTGGACTGACAGCCAAACTCTATGACCCGTTGGGACTGTTAAGTCCAATCATCATGCTGTTCAAGGTCTTATTCCAGTCTCTGTGCAAGTCTAAGTCTGGTTGGGATGACCCCCTGGAATCCGGATTACGAGAACAGTGGATGAAACTTGTGAACGATTTAGAGAAGGTTAGTGTTATATCACTAGACAGATACTACTTCAGAGGGTGCTCACTTGCAGATATCAGTGATGTCCAACTCCATGGGTTTGCCGATGCATCACAAAGGGCCTATGGTGCAGTAGTATACTTGCGTGCAGAAACAAAATCGGGCAATGTTCTAACACAGATAGTTTCTTCTAAGACTCGCATTGCACCGATTAATGGAGAAACCATTCCACGACTGGAACTAATGGGAGCTTTCATTTTGGCTCGACTCATGAATAGCATATCGACAGCACTCTCGGGAACTTTGAGAATTGACAATGTATTCTGCTGGCTAGATTCTCAGATTACTTTATGGTGGATTTGGGGTACGACTAAGGAGTTCAAACAGTTCGTAGAGAATCGTGTAGTAGAAGTTCGTCGCCTTGTAAAGCCTGACTGTTGGAACTACTGCCCCTCTGAAGTCAATCCTGCTGATATTGCATCACGTGGTTCATTGGCTTCCAATCTTGTTGACAGCCAACTGTGGTGGAACGGTCCTGCATTCTTGTTATATGGAAGCCAGGATTGGCCAGGAATCGAGAAGGTCGATGTTGAGAAATCGGAGACCCTTACAACAGTTCTGCCTGAACAAAAGAAGGGAAAGTCTAAGAAGGTTGATGGCAAGCCACTTCCTGCTCGTGTGAATCTAGCCGCAGATGAATGTGCAATGATGAACAACAGTCTTGATTCTATTATTCCTTGTGAGTCTTACAGTGACGTGCAGAAGTTGTTCCGTGTTACTTCGCTTGTGCTTAGATTTGTGAGAAATATTAAACGAAGTCAAGCTAATTCTGAATTGAGTCTAGGAGAAATCAAGCAAGAAGAGATAGACGAGGCAAGGGAGCGTTGGTACAGAGAGGTACAGGGGCCCATTCTTCAGGACAAGAAGTATAACCAACTCAAGGCTTCGTTGTCGCTGTTCTTGGATGAGAACGGAATTCTTGGATGTAGAGGTCGGATAGAGAATGCGCCAATCTCGCAATGCTCGTTTCCCAATTCTGATACCGAGGCTCTCGAAACTTGGTCGCCTTATAATTCTCGAATGCCACAAGAAGGTTAGGCATAATGGTGTAAAGGACACTTTAACCGAATTAAGGTCAAGGTACTGGATCGTGAAGGGTAGGCAAACCGTCAGATCGGTTATATCGAAGTGCGCTACGTGCAAGAAATTCGAGGGACGAAGTTTCAGAACTCCTCCTGCACCGCCTCTACCTGAGTTTCGCCTTTGTGATGAGTTTGCATTCGCTCGAGTTGGAGTGGACTTTGCTGGACCGATGTTTGTGAAGGACATTTACTCGACAAGTTCGGAGATGAACAAGGCTTATATTGCTTTGTTTACTTGTGCTACGAGTCGTGGTTTACACCTAGAGTTAGTACCGGACTTGACCGCTGATAGCTTCATCAGAGCTCTCATTCGTTTCAAGGCGAGGCGAGGAAGTCCCTCACTCATTGTCAGCGATAACGGAAAGACCTTCAAGGATGCTAAGGTAAAGGCGTACTGTCTTCGGGAGGGCATAAAATGGAGGTTTAACGTCGCAGCTGCTCCTTGGTGGGGTGGGTTTTTTGAAAGACTTGTGAGGTCTGTGAAGCGCTGTTTGAAGAAATGTCTGAGAAATGCAAGACTCACTTACGAGGAATTAACTACCACCTTAATTGATGTCGAAGGTGTGCTGAACTCGATACCCTTAACGTACGTCTATGACGAAGTGGACGAGCCGTTGACTCCTTCTCATCTTATCATAGGCCTAAGGATTCTATCCTCTCCTCAGACTGCACCCTTGAGAGAGGCATCGGCTATGCAAGAGGTTCTCACCCGAAGAGCTGAACACCTGCAACAGTTACTCAATCACTTCTGGAATCGATGGCGATCAGAATATGTAACAGAGTTACGGGAGTATCATAGGGTTGACAAGAGATCTAACTCTCGCCGAGAGATTCGTCAAGGAGACATTGTGTGTGTCCAAGATGACAAGCTCCCCAGACAGAGATGGCGACTAGGAAAGGTAGAACGCTTGTTAACTGGAAGGGATGGGCAAGTCAGGAGTGCAGTTGTGAAGGTGGTGTCAGGGAACAGTAAGACAACAGAAATTACACTACCACTACCGAGATTGTGTCCATTGGAGGTAACTTTGGACAGTGTGGATGCTGGCTCAGCGGCTAACCCCAGTAAGGAGGACGTGACTATCAGGATGATCAGGGATGAAGACATCCCGAACCTTGCAGTAGACATTCATTAGACAGTCTCCTATCATTGTGATATCATTCAGTATGTTATGTTTCGTTAGGTTTGCATTGACATTGATTGACCCAGCCAACCAAGGCGGGGAGTGTGTTGAAACTAGAATATAAATTGTATTACGTCATTCTGAATTTCGCGGTTAAGCCTGGGTACTAGTAGTTACCCCCCGCGTATATTGGACCCCCCACGTTGTGAAGCCTCGTGCTAATCTGACTCTTGCAAAATGGAGTAGTCTTGAAGGAACAAGTAGTCTTGTAATCGATTGAAATCGTGTCGGATTAAAACAAGTGGAACTCTGAGCCCACACGATTACTACTTATTATATACAGTGGTTAAGCCTCGCCTCGCCTTCGCCTCTTACCTCTGTGGCCCAGGTTCGATTCCCAGAGCTGGCCGTGCCATATGTGAGTCGAGTTTGTTGGTATCTCGGCCTTGCTCCGAGGGTTTTTCTTCGGAGTCTCCGGTTTTCCTCCCTCATAAAAACCAACACGCTAAATTCCAATTCGATCTGAGGGTTAGCCGGGTCCTGACTTTGATCAGCCCCGGCCCCATAGTTGTTTCAGGTCTCGTTAAAGATTCAGAGTTTTTTCAGAAAGATGTATGTATCAGTGACACGGGAGTATCACTGATACGGGCGTTGATGTTTTATTAATCAGTATCTGTATATAATACAACACTGATTAGTTTATTGATTCGCGTGAGTGTTGTATCGGCCTATACAATCTCGAGCCAGAGGCGAGAGATTGTATAGGCCGATACAACACTCACACGAATGTTGTAAACTACTTGTAAAATGAAACTATATAATAATATTAAAATATATGAAATTTTGATGGAAAACGTAAAAAAGAGAACAGAGTTCAACTGATAGTTTGCTTATCGGTCAGGTGCAGTACTAGTGTACACAAAAACGGGTCCCACATTGATCAGGCGATCTCTGTGATAGATACAGAATGAGTGACCGTGCTGTGTGGGATTTACAAACTCGAGCTGAAAGTGAGAGTTTCTTAATCCCATAAAGCACGGACACGAATTCTATATGGGACTTATCAAACGTGTAGATGTATAGTCATGTTTTCCAGTAATTTTGGTGATACGACTTATTTTGGCTGTATGTAAATCAGGACGAAATCTCTAGCAGATTTAAAGATCACGTATCGCTCACTGATTTCCTTTGTTTTTGCTTCATGAATTATTAATGCTTTGTTGTTCAACAAAGGAAAAAGGCCTCAACCATGAAGTTTTATATAGGGCCACACTCGTAGAGTGAAAATCGTATAAATTAAAGACTCTCCTAGTCAATCCTTATGAAACCAAGGGCTTAACCGTGAATCTTTATAAAGACTCTCACTCGTACAGTGAAAGTCCTTACAAAGACCCTTAATGGCAATCTCAGTTCATAAGATGAGACTCAGGGTTGCTCAACCAACCATCTAAGTGCAATGACTCTAGGAGCTCGAAGACAAAGGCCCCTTGGCTCAGTTATTCATACGCAACCGGCCTAACATTATGGGACCCAAATTTTTGCTCCGTATTCCAACTGCGCATGTCAGTGACGCACGTGTCGCTATAAACAAATAATTCTTCGCTTTTCATCTAAATTTCTGAAAATTATTATCTTTTAGAAGTAACGTTTTTGAAACCGTTTAATAAACTCGCGGCACGTGTTTTATCAGGTCTAAAACTATCGGGCTGCGCCCTCGAGTTTTAAACCTGATAATACACTGCTGCTCGTTTATTAAACTATACATATGGAAGAGTTAGCTTCACATTTCACCCAGCTGGGATAGGGGAGGTCAATGATCGGTCGTGAGACCTCTCCCCAATAGATGCTAATAGTGTTTGGTGAATACAGGACTGATGATTAAAACATTGGTGTCTGTCTGTATGAGTGATACGGTCATTGATGTTTTATTAATCAGGATCTGTATATCTGATACGACATTGATGTTTTAGTGTCTTATCAAATATACAGACACCGTTATTTTATTCATCAGTTCTGTATCAAACGCAACGTTGTGTATGTGGATTTACAGTGGTATTCATGTGACTCGAATACTGCGTCTTGCTTGGTTTGCACCCTTGTGAATTATTAATGAATTTTACAATATTATATACTTTCTCTAACATTACTCTGTTTGTTTGTAGGCAGTGCTTTGAGGATACAAGCTTGACATTTTATATAACTTTATTTCATTTCTCAACTTAGGACCAACATATGTTTTTACAACAGTGTAGCCATATAACTCTCTAAGCTAGATCAAAGGAAACCATTTAACTATCTTTAAACATCACTACAGTAGCGTGATAAGTGAAACAAAGTTTGACTGCACAATCCAACTTTGCTCAATCCATCATTGTTCGACCATTGACAAAGCAAAAAGGGTTGGACATTGATGATCCAATATGGAGTGACAACACGGCCGAAAAATGATGGAGTGATCAAAGTTGGATCGTGCAATCCAACATTATTCGATAGTTTGACGGGGCTTTAGGCCCAGTTCAGATGCCAAACTTAATCAGTTCAAAATTAGCCGCCTCATCTTTCCAGTTGATAGTGCCTCTGCGCTTCCGACCTCAATTAGCCAATGAGTGCAGTTTCTGTCGCATTGCCAGCAGTTCCATTTATCGGTGTGATTCACCACAACTTTTAAACCGATGGAGTAGCGTCTCGGAGCATAAATTATCGTTGGAATATGGGAAATTGTTCATATTTACTTTCTTGAATGAAAAAGTTACTGAGTTTACTTTAAGGATCTACGGCCAACTAATGTCTTCAATTGGAACTGTTAGTTTTGAAACATGATCTTTTACGCACTTCGGGGCGGACTTGGCTGGTTTGTCTCAATTCCGTTGTGCTTATGAAAAGTTTGCCATCTAATCTGGCCCTAAGGGTTATCTATGTTTTGTGATATATGTGATTGTTGTGATATTTTTGTGATATATATATTGTACAAATAGAGTGTGTCCGTCGAGGAACTATCGCGGAAATTGAATGTTCTTAAAACACATATAAGCCCGAGAACGCAGTTCGAGGGCTTATATGAAAGTTTTAAGAACATCACATTTCCAAGGGAAACTATCAGCCGATAGTTCCGAGACAGACACAGTCTATTTGGATGATTGTCAATGGTCTTAAATTGAATCAAGATAAGACTGAACTAATACGTATTAGCTCTAGATATAGATCTAGGCCTTAACTGGAATTTGTTCAAGTTTGTGATGAGAGGATCTTTCCTAAGCAATCGGCTAGGAACCTTGGAGTCATTGTTGACCAGAGTGCTACTTTTGATGAACATGTTAAGAAAATATGTAAATCATGCTGCTATCGCTTGAGGAATATCTCTAAGATTAGGAAATATTTGTACCAGGAAACGGATGAAATACTTATTCATGCTTTTTAGTTCCGAGACAAACGCACTCTATTTGTCGTTATTGTTCATCACAAAATTGTCTTCCGCTCTCAGCGAACACTATTATACAAATAGACTGTGTCCGTCGAGGAACTATCGGCTGATAGTCGGAAATTTGATGTTCTTAAAACAAATATAATCCCGAGAACGAAGTTCGAGGGCTTATATGTTAGTTTTAAGAACATCAAATTTCCAAGGGAAACTATCAGTCGATAGGTCCGAGACAGACAGTCTATTTGCGTTATTGTTCAACACAAAATTGTCTTTCGTGCTCAGCGGGCACTATCGCCTGATAGTTTGCCTCCGCGAACGAGAACTATCACGTCACGTGATCGCTTTTGGCCAATGAGTGCGCGCCATAATTTTGTGGTGAACTATAACGCCTGATTGTTTGCCTCCGCGGACGACAACTATGACGTCACGTGATCGCTCTTGGCCAATGAGCGCGCGCCAAAATTTTGTGGAGAACTATAACGCCTGATAGTTTGTATCCGGGGATGACAACTATCACGTCACGTGATCGCTTTTAGCCAATAGCCTGCGTAGCCAGCTGTTTGGTGAGGAATGGAGTGAGAATAAAAAGAACGCCTGCAACAGCCCTATTGTTCTTTGCGAATACGCCCCCATGGTTGATTGTTATCTCTGCTTTGACAGCTTGGCCAAACGGACCAAATAGCTTTTCTGTTATTGGTTTACTTTAAGCACGCGCTGTTTGAAAATGACATGCAGTGTGGTTGCGTCAGCAGCGCGCATGACTTTTCACAAATTTCTCCCCTTTCTCTGCAGTTTTCTTTGTTATCTATGTGCCAGAAATACGTGTCTACAAAGGTACATTTACGTTAGAATCTTTGGTTTCGCGATACTTTGCGATTCAAAGGTTGTGTAATGTGCATCAGTTTATGCACGAAATATACGAAGGTGTTGACACGTCAAACGATTTCAGCCAATGGGAATTTAGCTGATGGTTTTGTTCAATGCATCCGCAAAGAACAATACGGCTGTTATAGGTGTTCCTTTTCTTCTCTGTCCCCACCCCCCCCCCCCCCCCCTCCCCCCACTGAAGTCACAAAGAACAATAGGAATATAATTGAAAATAAATGAAAATAGACTCGTGAAAAGGCATACTTAGATATGGTTAATAGTCCAACGAAGAAAAATGGGGCCTTGCAAGTTAAGATTTTTTTTTTTCAAAATAGCTTTGGATATATGTGGGATTCCCAACAAACTGCGCATAGAATTAAAAAGATTTTCAAAAGCTTTTGAGAATAGGATAAGAGACATAGAACAACAAAATTGAAGATCAAGGCTTTTGGATAATGGTAGTAGTTTGGTCAAAAGCATTCAAAAGCGATTATAAATTTGTAAACTATTTATCGGAAGTTTAAAACACAGGGCATCGAAGAACCCTAACCAAACTTAGAATACTGAAATTCAACGGGCCGCTATAATAAAACGTACGTCAGCCCCGGATGTTTAGAAAATACCCCAATTGTCAATCTTGCATGGAAGACGAAAAATGCTTTTTAACTATGTAATCTTTATATGGAAAATAGAAAAAAACTCTTCTACAAAATCGGAAGTTTCATTTACAGAGTTAAAGTGCCACTACGACGAAATTTGACCTTTTTTTTGCCACTTTTTTGTATTCCATAAGAACAAACAGTGGCAGAAATATCCAAATCAGTGAAAAAAGTTTGCAAAGGGGCTAATTAGACCACACATTTTAAAGAGTTTACCGTCAAAATCACGTCCGCCATTACGCGAATCCGTTCCCGTGGGCGAGGATGGCCTAGTCATTTTTTTAGCGTATGCGACGTCACACTTAACGCATCGTTCTCAAGTTGCTTCGAACCCATACGTTTCTTTTTATTCCATAAAAAGAAAGAGAAGAAAAAAGAGAAGAAAAATAGAGAAGGAAAAAAAGCAAAACTGGTGTCACCAGAGCTCTCTAGGGACTACTTTCACCTTTTTCCTTCTTTCTCCTTTTCGTCCCTAGAGAGGTTTTTCCTTTTTTTATTTGCCGGGCCCGGCTTTACTGTATTTTTCTACTGTATTTTTTCTACTGTATTTTTTCTACTGTATTTTTTCAGCTTCTGACCACATTCGGTTCTCACACAGGTATCTTTTTACTCTGGTCGCTGATATGCTATGTCTATTACTACTTCTGCCACATCGACAGACGCGCTACGATTTGTGTGGAGCTGGAGGCTTTTTACTTCACACAAACCGGTCTACCACATGTTGTCCACAGCACGGCTCGAACTCTAAGCTCAAGAGGCCTCCATTTTCTCTTGAGCCCAGCGCCGAACCGTTGGACCACATGTGCTAGACAAGAGATTTGGCAGTAAAAATTATATTTGCGTCTATGCCTATGGTAATTAGCCCGTGACACGGTCTAACGTGAATAGACAGAAATTTGCATACGAACAAGACATACGAATTAATTTGTTTTCGCAAAGTTGAAATAAAACCCACGCTGGCTTTTTTCATAGGAAATATCGATTTTTATCCCATGAGACTGCCTAGCTTTGCTCGCAGCTCTTCCTGAAGCCTTTGTTTCACGCTTTTTTCACCTGTTCGTCCCGAACTGACCAAAGCTTTATGGCAAATTTCAACCCTCATAGCCTCGTATGTATCTGCTTCGGCAAGGATTATAGTGAACTCAGTGTCAGACACTTTCTCATCATGCAAGGCTTTTGATACAAGACCGCGAACCGTATACACCCCATTCCAATATGGCGGATACACGGCCGGGGCGTTGGGGCGAGACACGAAAACGAGGGTAGTTAGGCGGAAGTCGATGTCAAGAAGGTCATGAGGCGGGAATTTCGCGCAAGTTTTGAAGTGAGTTTGTTTTTCCGAGAGGGTTGGAATAAGTAGATTTTATCCCCAGAGAGTTAGAAAATATGGCGGATATTCAGGCTATCATTTTCACTGAGGGATATATAACTACCCTCGTTTTCGTGTCCCGCCCCAACGCTCCGGCCGTGTATCCGCCATATTGGAATGGGGTGTATTCACTTTCGTTTTCGCCAACATAGTGGTTTTCTCATGCTTAGAAACTTTGATTTCAAGCATTTTAGCCCCAACAGCTGTAGAGGCTGAAATTACCCCACAGATCCCACCAATAACGCCGAGTGGTAGGCCAATCAAAGCACCAAAGCCGGTTAGGGCAACTGAACCGGAACTGAACCGGATAAAAGCACACTTAGGCTACCTGTGGCCACAGCGACCCCATGAATGATTCTCCGCGCACGGGAATACTTTTTACGCACGCCCTCGTAGTGTTTTTCTTGGGCTTCAATGATCGCAAGCGTCTCACATACCTTTTGCAGGCGAAAGTTCTCTCCAGAGCCGTTTATTTCAGATGAAAGGAGTGTAGGATAAATCGGCGGTGCCGTCGGAATGGTTTGAATCGAATCGCTTGCCATTATATATGTATCAACACACGTGTAGCAACTATAGCGAAGCTATAACTAAGCAAGGTTAAGCTTTAATACGTAGTGCAGGGGTTGACCATGAAAGTCGATTAGCACCCCCTTCTTTGTAACTACGGACAAGCAAAGGCTGTTCGAAGGCCGGGCCTTTACTTCCAAGAGATTCAGTTCTGAGTACGTGACTCGTTTGAATTTACCTCCACGGAGCTGGATACATGCAAGAGTTTGGCTGTGGTTGGCATTGGTGCCTCTCCTTATAGCCGTAAAGGAGCTGAAAGGATCCACTATATTGCAGCGGATATATACCTCTTCGAGTTTTCTCAGGGTGAAGGTGTGTGTGCTGGACTGGAACCCCACTCGGTCCACGTCGGATTTATCCGCATCGGATATGCTTCCACGAATTTTGAGAAAATTGTATAGCGAGTCGGATATTTGAAACCGTTTCAAGAACTTCAGCTGGTTCCCCACACTTGTTGAAAAGCTATATAACTCTATGGCTCCGTTGTCGACTACGGGCCTGAAGAAATTTATTATTTCGTCTAGTGTAGAACGTAATTTCCAGGCGATAAACGGTATTTTTTAGTTCGTTTGCCATTGTCAAACCAGCTGAAAACTCCCTCGTCCTTCAAATTATACCAGATGTTGTGGATCGTCGCAGCTATGAGGGTCACACTACGTATTGCCAAGGTCTCAGGGAAGTAAACAGTGTGTTCAGCTTAGGTACAGGTGATGTTAAGCACAACCATTTTCCGATATTTAGAGGTATCATCTAGCTTCAATAGCTGTTTAGGTAAGCTAAGCTTGGCTATGAGTCAAGAAAAAGTCAAACAGTTAAATGCCGATTTGTGGGCGGAGTTTAAGAATCGATACCCTCATGCGGACCTCACTAAATTCTATCCAGAAACGGAAATAGATGGGTTGGCGGGTTCGCCTAAGTTCTCGACAAACATCACATTTAGAGATGGGGATGACGGGTACTGGGTCTATGGTCCATATGCTCGTTACAGAAAACCCGCTGAAATTCAAAAACAGATTGATAGTGAACTGTATGGTATGCTAGGAAATTTTCCATCTACCCTGGTGTGGGCCCAAGGTGTGAAATACCCTGTTCCAGCAAATCCCTTTACCGAAGAAGCTCACGATATCAATCTAAAGACTTTGAAGATATATGCCACAGCCGTAGAATCATTCGAAGTAGGTGTTAGGGATATATTCAAAGAGACCGTCGTGACGCATAAGACAGAAAAGGAAATGGCTGGCGCTCCATCGTTTGACTATTGGCTTCAACAGTTGAATTTAGCAGCGTGGTGTGCAACTGCTGGCTGTGGCGTGTCGTTAGCCTATTCTGCTTTCAAAACATATCCACCTGTAGTCCAAGGGTTCCTACGATTCCACACTTATTTCACAATACGAAGAATTTTGCATGAACTTGGTGGATCTCATGGAGTTCCTCTACCTGGTGACTCTGCTTTCAAGTAACTTTATAACCTCTACAACAAAGCGGCTCTGGAGACCCTATGCATCGAGTTTGGTTTATCTCGAACACCAGACTTCAGATGGAAAGGTGGTAAGAATCACGGGCTAGGAGATGTATTTCTTTACTATCCAGGTGATGGCTATAGAAATGTCCACGTAATCCGAGGCTACGACAAAGAAGCAGATACGTGGCCCGATCACAATAATTTGTTTGAAGACCAAGGAGGCAAGGTGGATATGGGAAATCTGGTATCTTTTATTCGGAACGACGAATCCGAAGGGCAACAATATAATTGGTTTCCACCCCCAATTGGGAAAGGTCTTACGAAGGCCGGATTGGGTAGGTTGAATCACTCAGTCGAGGCTTTCGCATATTGCGTTATAGGCGCCCAAGCCAACATGCGCTCATCTATTATAGGTACAAGCGGAGGTGCTACGAACACTCAACTTGAGTTAAAAAAACTGCTGGAGTCATCGATCCTTGAAAACGATTTAACAAAAAGAATAGCAAATTATCAGTTGGCTATTCAAGAAACGAAAAAGAGGCTCGATCTAGCGGTAGCTATAGGGGTGTGGTTATTGCCAAGTAACTTGGTATTAAACATCCACAATGTTGTAGGTTATAATAACGAACTCCAGAAGGCTACGAAAGATATGCGATTGGGTGCAAATGATATCAACGAGGAGAGTAAGAAACCACCTGTACCACCTATGCAATGGCCACGCCTAAAGAAACAATTGCCAAATGCAGCCAGAGTTGCAAAGCAACACCCCACACCTTCGCGCAGTACCGCTAGCAGTAGTATCACCACAGCTCTGCTCCTGTTGCAAGGCAACAAACACAACACGAGACCAATCTGGCGGTGGCATCGATTACTGCAGCCGGAGCAGCTTGGATATTGTTTAGTTAATGCTAAGCATTAGCGCTTCTTATATTGCTCCACTACGAACACAACTATAGCCACTATTAACAGCCAGGCATTCTTTGCCAAGAATCCCACAACCTCACCTGTAGTCCGGAAGAGAAAACTCGCAATAGCCCCAACCATTCCAGGGATAATCTGCCCCAGTTTTTTTCCGATAGCCTTCAAACTATTTCCAACCCCCTTGGCTACACTAGCCAGGCTCTTCGACAGCATGGAGACAACAACACCAATAACGGTTCCAGCTGCTAGTAAGATGGTAGTAACTGTTACCCCATGCTTTTTGAAAATAGCCTTCACCCTTTCCCGAAGTGACATACGCTTCTCTATGTCCTCATTCTCTTCCTCGAGCGCTCGAACCTTTGGTTTCCTAGAGGCTATTCGCTTCTTAGCTTCATGCCTTTCCGCCTCAGGTGTCTCAGGATCTTTGAAGATAGCCTCATCTTTGAAATTTTCCTGAAGAATGCTTTCAAGCTCTGCTTCGTTTTGTGCGTGGCCCACGTCTTTAGGGTCGCCTAATGTATTTAAAATCGTATCGGGTAGCTCATTGTTTAGAAAGCCATCAAATAATGGGTAGGGTATTCCATTTGATCTATTAAGGGTGACAACCACTTGATCATCCACATTCAAGGTTGCAGTGAATTTGGTGGTGTCGACATTTGGGAACTCAGCACGAATCCGTTTCCAAGCCTCATTAATCGGAGTGTTCTTTACAATGAATGACGTTTCCACAGTTTTACTGCTTGGCCCTGCACCACTTTGTTCGGTTTCTAGGTTAATCAATTGAATGTACTCATGTTGGTTGGCTCCCCATTGCTCCCGATTATTCCAAAACTTATTCCACCAGACTTTTGGCCTGCGTCCTATTTTACGGGCCACTCTCTTAATCCAAATATCTTTGGTCTCCTTTCCAAGTGGTTTCGTTAAAGGCCAATCCTCGTCATTGATAGGCTCATTCACATCAGCACTACCTTCTGGGGTAAAAGGATCGAAGTCCACCTCAACACTCATATTGAAGGTTTATCCTTCCACATATAACTTCGTTACGTTATATTCAATATGATATCATCGAAGTTAGTTCCCGCACAAAGACGCAGAGAGCCATTTGGACTCAAGGCTCGACGCATTCTATATAGACGCACTTTCGCACCATCATTTGCCAACCCAGGAGAGACACTCTATGTTGCAGTCCCAAAACTAGGAGAAAACATCGTCCTAGTCCCAGGTAGCTTTTCACTCTTGGCTGACCTTACATTGTCTGGTGGATTCAACACCAATCGCGTGGTGGCTAATGTTGGGCGATGTTTAGTCTCTAAACGCAGATGTAGAATTGGAAAGTGGAAATATAAGACCTTGCCCGACCAGATCTCCTACAGACATATTCAGATCTCTATCTTCCTAGGCCTACTCCAGAGCGAGAAGCTCGGATCCAACAAGGTATTCAGACAGAGAACGTGAACAAGCTTCGCTCGAAGACTAACGGTGCAACCGCTTCGAATGATGGAGAAACTGCACTCCTGACTGCATATGGTTCAAATTATCGAATCCCACTGGACGCTGACATTCTAACACAACATGGAGCTCTGTATCCACACGCCCTCAGCGACACTATTTCGTTTGATTTCATTTTAACACCTGCTATCGATATAGTGGTGGGATCGGATGCAACCAAGATAGTCACATACAAGCTCAATGACAAACAGCTGGAGTATGAGGTCATCGAGGATGAAAAACTCGCCAGACAAGCACAGCACGCATATACCACAGGCGCTGCCTTCCTATTCAACTACGTTTTACACTCCACGACTGTTCCTATAAACAAGGCATCCGACACTCTGGTGACTCAGACCATCAAAGCCCCACGGAAATCCTTTACTGGAATACTTCTCTTTGTAGCGCCACACACCGCAGGTACCCGCGACAGCGAGTCATTCACCAATACAGGCATCACGAAGGTGGAGGCAGATGTCAATGGAATTCCAAATTTCTTCTTCCCAGATGGTATGCTACCACCAGATTTCTGGGAGGCTGCCAAGGGTTGGTTTGGCACATCAGTCGATGTTGATCCGCAAATGACAACCATGTCACCCACCAAGTTCTACAACAACAAATTTACCATTCTCATTGATGGTCGCACAGCAAAGGATTCAGTTGTACATGGTGATGGCTTGGCCCAAATAGGTGGTGGAAAAGACATCGACATCCGTGTGCATAGGAGTGGAGGCAGTGGGACTGTGAACATGCACATCATCGTTCTGTCAGATGCCCAGATCAATATATTGAATGGATCCCTACATAGTTTCACATATTAACGATGGACGCCCTGGTAGAACACATTCCATTCAATGCCCTCGTAGTAGGACCCACAAATTGTGGAAAAACGGCATTCCTTATGGAGCAACTTCGTGGACCATTTCGCGGTAAGTTCGACTATATCGTACTCGTATGTCCCACGCATGCCTACAACAAAACCTATCGTGGATTTGCCCATCGAGATCCTCATTTTTACGTCATATCGCCCAAGCAGGATGCCATTGATGCCGCACTGCACTTGTGTGCCACATTTTGGGCAGGTACCAATACGCTACTGATACTTGACGATTGTGCTGCCTCTAAGGCCGTAAAAGAAAGGACCTCCAATATCACGGATTTGGCCTTTTCTGCTCGCCATATTGGGATTTCCGTTTGGGTGCTCTTCCAACAATTGACTAGTATCTGCAAACCCGTCCGCGAAAATGTAGCCATGGTTGTGGCTTTTCATACAGCATCAGCTCTAGATGCTAAGGTCTTATTTGAGGACTACGGTGGAGGGGCTGGAGGTGGATGAGAAAAGGATGATGCAATCAGAGCTCCGGGCCCATAAGTTTACTCGCATATGCTTTTGTTTACGACATCCTTTTGCACCAAACAGCATACTGTAGTAAACCATGGAAGAAGAAGTCAAAGCCCTACTAGGTGAGAGTTTCTCTGAAACGACAGGTCCTCCACCCAAAACAGAGGTGATCAATTCAGCTGACGATACAGCGTGTTCCTCTGGAACGGACAACCGGGAAGCACTTTCCATTTTAGCAGCAACAGGTAACACAAAAGAATATCTAGGGAAAAATCTCTCTCTAGGAGACGTTTCTAGACTATCTGAGAAAGACGTAGAGCGGTTATATAGAAGGTACCAGGCCGTTCTAGCTGAGCAAATAACAGGGTGTCTAGTCGATGGTGTGATGCGTCTAGCTACCAGCTTAGTTGCGTACCTAGTCCCTCTAGATTCTCAAGAAGCACTGCTTAAGAGCGGCCGTCTGTAAATATCGCCTAAAGTGTTTAGGATGAAAAAAAATGAAATTCCTCAAACTTTCTCAGAATAATAGCCTGGGTGAGTGATTCATATATATTCATATTTTAGTTGAATCTGATTTTTATTTGCGCCAAACGGCGACAAAATCGGTTTTACGGCTCTTAGACCGGTTTTTAGGAGATCGATACCACACATCGTTAACGGCTCGCCTAAAAATGAAAATAGAAATTTATAGTAATACTGTGCAGCTAAGTACAAAGAAAAGATAATGATTTCTCTTTTCATGGGTTGTTTATTTAACTTGGTTACAAATTAAATATTTTAGCGATTTTTCATTATTTTGTTAATTTTAGACATTTTTGGTACGCAAAATAATGACCAAATTGAGAAGCTAAAATCTCCAATGATACATGACCTGGCTGTATTAGAGTATAACCTAGCGAAAGAGCAATGTTTCTTCTTCAAATACATGCAATAAAATTTTTGGGCAATTAAAACTACGAATTTTCAGGGCATCAAACGCAAGTGACACCGACGTGAGAATACTCTCTTTTCTCGCAGCGTTCGAATGCACAGAATCTGAGATGAACAGAGGAAAAAATATTATATCAACTTCTATCAGGTTAAATTTAACACTAAAGAAGCCTGAGTAGTTTCAGATAGATTATATATCGGTTTCTACCAATTATGTACAAAATCAGTGGCTTTTAGCGGTATTTTTGCGATGACATATTGTTGAATCTTTACTCATGCCGGAGCGCCGACAACTTTCAATTGATAGACTTCTAAGTCAATCCGAATGATCTACAGTTGAACTATTCACTGTTAGGAATGTTAAAAGTAATTATTATGGCTTAATGTGTACCTTTCATGTGGTTTCGTAGAGAATTGGTAGCTTTATAAACAGGTCTGCCGTAGTTCAACTGTCAACAGCTGAGATTGCGTTACATACAGGAAGCCCGCTTTTTCGGAACAAATGAACAACGTGTTTACGAAGCTAGAAATCTATAACTGTGGATTTCTGATTTACATCAGTTCCGATCCGGGGAACTAGTTATATTCGATATAGGATCTCAGTGTAACTGGATTTGGCTTTTATTTTTGTCTTTGAGTTTAAAACTGTATATTGGACGGCAATCGACATGTTACAATTGCTGGGAGATGGAGGGTACTTGTGCGGCGTCGGCCAGGTGTGCGGAAAGTAGCTATAAGACTGTCAGAACTCTTTTTCCAAAATGTCGAAGAAAAGAGTGCCGGAAGTCACAAGTATCTACCTCTCATTATCTGAGTACGAGGTCCGTACCATACGTTATGGAGAATGAAATGAAAAAGTCTAAAAATATATAACCCTACCAATAAGTATGAAATATTTTGCCCTTCCCCCTACAGCCAACCCTTTTTTACGACCCTCTATTTGGGGGGTTTGAAAATGTATGACACTCCCCATGCTAAATTATATCCCATATGCCCGTTTCTCCGATCGCAGCGACCGCTGAAAAAAAGTACTTGTCAATCGTAGCGATTATATCTTGCTATCAAATGGAACTGAACCGAACTATCGGGTACAACAATAAATTCTATCCTGGCGATCGTAATCGCTATGACCGCTTGAGAGTAGATTCCATGTTACCACTACGATCGCTATAAGGGACCGGACATTATTTAGCGTTGGGGGAGGGGGACTACTAGATTCGTAGGGGGGGTCACGATTTTTTATGCTCCCATTTAAGGGGGGGGGGATCAATTTTTTTTATGCTCCTCTTTTATAGGTTAAATATATTTATAGGCTTATCTACGGGGAGGGTCATTATTTTGTGAGACCAGAGAACTGCAAGGTCACATTTTTTGGGGCAAGCCACAATGCAGAACTAGTAGCCCACCCCCCTACCGCTAAATAATGTCCGGTCCCTAAAGCCGACTCACCTTTACAGCGATCGCAGCGAACGGCCAAATGAAAACCAGCCTACATTCGCGATGAAAGCAAACAATACGTATGGCATTATCCCGGGGGGGGGACTCCCTTGTGTGAGGGGTACATGGATGCTCGTCGTACCTTTTAGGGGTCAAAATCAGGAGTTTGGTACCACTTAGGGTATCCACCATCAAACACAGACATTTCTATGTAAAGCGGTACCTTTTAGGGGTCGGGTGTCAATTGAACAAAAAAGCTGTTATCAATTTACATTTTTATTATCTTTTAGGGGTCAAAATAAGCTTGAGCCATGCCCATTTTAGTACCTCTTAGGGGTCAAATCGAAAATGTCCGACGAGCATCCCTACCCCTTTCATATGGGAGTCACCCCCCCGGGGGCATTATATATAAAATCTAAAAATAAACGATAACGATCCGGGTAATGGTCGGCCTGTTTATGTCTAAAGTATGATTTGTTTCGCTAAATACGCTGGAGAATGCAGGCACCGACTGTAGGAGGAAAAGTGTATCATGTGCCAAGCAGTACTAGTAGTAGTATAGAAGTATTTTTCTGGAAGTAGCTATTCAGTCTTTATCAGCAGTGAATATATTACTTTGATGTTAAAGAGATGTTGATTTATGTTCAAGTTCTGCCCAAAAAGACCGCAAAAATGTACCGAAGGCGCTTAGGACTTAGTATTCTGTTCTTCGTTCTATCTAAGCGCTTGTGGGATCGTTTTGCGTTTTTTTTAGCCGACCTAGAGTCATCCACTACTGATGAAGAAGACAACTCATTCAGGGACGGATCCAGCATTTTGTAAAAGGTGGGTTAAGCGAGTCATAGAAGGGGGGGGGGGTGCAAAACAATAGTGTCATACTAGAGAACTATACTTACAATATGTAACAGATTTCATACGATATTTCTATGATACTTTTTCATGTCTGAGTAGCATACATTGAAATATGTATTTAGCTATTCATTTCTGAGTGATATCCAGGAGTAAGGGGGAACCAATATTCTTGCAAGTTTCCATCAATATTGAGTCTTTTGGGTTCGCGAGAGATTATCAAATTCAGCAAGTTTACTATCAATCACCTGTTTTAATACCAGGCATGGAAATATCCGGGATGGGGGAAGGGTAGCACTTGCAAAATTAATTAAATGGTAGAGGTGTGTGAAAAACGTAGCTGTGTTGGCTAGAAATAACTGACACCATAACTGTACGGTATACGCGTTGGTATAGAGCATGGGAGTCCGTTATGTGGCCATGGCTGTACCCTTTTTATTGAATTCTAATTAAAATAATTTAAGGGGACAACATAAGAATGAAGTTGACCACAATAGTAATCCGTGTAAGGCTCAGAAGACTGAGAATAATAGACTGAGAAGAATGTCTGTTGACCGCATCGGATGATTTAGCCTTTGCTGCTATCTATACCATTTTGGCAGGGGCTAAACATAAATAAGCGTCCCTTTTTAAAATAGCAAAGTAATGTATCTACTATTGATGAAGAATAACTAGTCGGGTACGAACTCAGGGGTTGTCACAACTTGATTCATTCAGTCTGTTTTATGCTCAGTTTAGTGCTTTCGAATCTACATATTGTTTTAGGATATTTAGTTCTTCCCATTTTCTATTCAATAGAAATTGTCGCATTCAGATGTAGTTTACTTTTAGAGACATTTTGTATGATGCATATGGCATCGACAACGACTAGACCTTCGATCTTAATGCATGTAATATGGTGGCTCAATTGGCCATGGTAAATTCGAAATCCGGTCACTATGCTAAATAAATAAATCAGATATGTGAACAATATATTAATCACAATACGGGTACGTACGTATGTGCCGCCATGGGGTCCGATCCAGATCCGGTTTTCAGAGAAAGTATAGTTCCAAACCCGATTTTCCAAGTTATTGTGAAAACGAACCCGGATTTATGTTTTATTATTCCGAGTCGTCTATAACCTGTCTTTTTGTGAAAAACTCGTACCCGGAAATCATAACCGCCACACAGTCCTCCTCCCACGGGCTCCATGGATTGTACAATCGGCAGGATAGAACAATAGATCGGTTTCCATATGTAGATCGTTACGATCGTTATCAGTATGATCGCTGCGATCACTGCGATCGTAACGATCCTATGGTAAACCGGGCTTTATAAAGTATGACTCGTTATCTCTCTAGCAATTCCAAACCTGCCCACTCCTCCCCTCCCTCCCCCCCCCCCCCCCCCCCCCCCCCCATTTGTGGAGCATTTGACTTTTGGGAATCAGAGCTTTGCAAATACCTAACCGTGGGGCTTAGGAACGAGTGCAAATCTCTAATAAATATTGATGTAAAATCCGCAACCTTGACTCTCTTTCACCAATACATCACTTTCAATATATGCTCCACTCGTCACACACAAAGGTTTCAGTATAATGATGCTCCAGGGTAATTAAATTAATTTTATTCTTTGTTCAAATAATATAATATATTTAATTTACCCCGGAGACACATGTTGAAACCTTTGTGCGTGATAAGTGAAACATATATCGAACGTGGGCTATTCACCACCCCAACTATTATTTGCTGGTAAAATGCCCCACCCTGGGACAGACTGCGCGGCCAAATGCTACACGTATACCGGGGGGGGGGCAGATTTGGAATTGATAGATACATTAACTTCTCTTGTTTGGTCAACCTACATGGCCATGGCTGCAATACCATTAATCATAAAATTACGCTTGTGATAGGCAAGCGAAAAGAAAACTCACGGAAACCGAACCATAAATAACGCGGTTGCATTCACGTTTTTTTCACTCGGTGGCCATATTGGATCCAATGCGAGGTTTTGCTTGGCTAAACTCGTTCTAATATCCCTCAGTGCGAGGTTATAGCGTTACTAAAAACAAAACTGATTTTCTCGCTTTCGATCCAAGATGGCCACTGGGTTAAAAGATTGAATATACGTAATTGCCATTTTAGAACTCCCGAGAGATTATTATGCGGCCGGCGTCAGCTTCGGAACCTGACCAGGTGTGCGGAAAGTAGCTATAAAACACTTTTTTCCAAAATTTTGAGGGAAAAAGTCTAACGGATTGCTACATTTTTGCTTCAGAACCGTACTTGGGTTGCGAATTATAATAATCGGTCGGGCTCGCCAACTGGTCATACCAAAAGAGTCAAGAGACATACTCATAAGTACTCCCGTCTCCCCCCTAAGGGAGATATAAGGTTACGTGAAGCTTTGATTTCAATTGGCGACCAAACTCAAAGACAAAAAATAAATCCAGTGATACTGAGATCCTATATAAAATATAACTAGTTTCCCGGATCGGAACGTAAACCAAAAGTCCATATATAGTTATATTACGCGTTCATATTTCCTGATAAAGCGGGCTTCCTGTGTGTAACGCAATCTCAGCTGTTGACAGTTGAACTACGACAGTCTTGCATTTGACAACCTCTAGTTATACTACCGATTCTCTACAAAACCACATGAAAGGTACATATTAAGCCATTACAATTACTTTTAACATTCCTAACAGTGAATAGTTCAACTGTAGATCATTCGGATTGACTTAGAAGTCTCATAAAGGTAGTCTATCAATTGAAAGTTGTCGGCGCTCATGAGTAAAGATTCAACAATATGTCATCGCAAAAATACCGCTAAAAGCCACTGATTTTGTACATAATTGGTAGAAACCGATATATAATCTATCTGAAACTACTCAGGCTTCTTTAGTGTTAAATTTAACCTGATAGAAGTTGATATAATATTTTTTTCCTCTGTTCATCTCAGATTCTGTGCATTCGAACGCTGCGAGAAAAGAGAGTATTCTTACGTCAGTGCCACTTGCGCTTGGTGCCCTGAAAATTCGTAGTTTTAATTGCCCAAAAATTTTATTGCATGTATTTGAAGAAGAAACATTGCTCTTTCGCTAGGTTATACTCTAATATAGCCAGGTCATGTATCATTGGAGATTTTGGCTTCTCAATTTGGTCATTATTTTGCGTACCAAAAATGTCTAAAATTAACACAATAATGAAAAATTGATAAAATATTTAATTTGTAATAAACAACCCATGAAAAGAGAAATCATTATCTTTTCTTTGTATTTAGCTGCACAGTATTTCTATAAATTTCTATTTTCATTTTTAGGCGAGCCGTTAACGATGTGTGGTATCGATCTCCTAAAAACCGGTCTAAGAGCCGTAAAACCGATTTTGTCGCCGTTTGGCGAAAATAAAAATCAGATTCAACTAAAAGTTATATTTATATGCCTCACTCACCCAGGCCATTATTCTGAGAAAGTTTGAGGAATTTAAATTTTTTTCATCCTAAACACTTTAGGCGATATTTACAGACGGCCGCTCTTAAGGACCTACAAGAAGACCACCTAGTCCGCAATGAGATCAGTGCTACGACTGGCTTGTTGTCTCTTAAAGCAGGACGCTTTGTAGCACTAGCTAGTGTCTTGTTCCATGTGGCTGGTCACGTATTTGTTCCTTGTAGCTCTGCTACGACATCAAGTAGCACTGATATCACACCAATAAGAGGAACCTTCGCATATACCTACTATATCAAAGGAACAAGATGGAAGAACAGATGGATCGGATCACTGCGGATCCTCCGAAGACTGCGCCTGAGAAAAAAGTAAAAGATCCAAAGCGTGTCGCCGCTGGAAAAGCACTGGCAGAAAGCAACAAACGTGCTAGAGCGGCACTTTCCCGCGAGCGGGAGCGCGAAGAGGTGCCAGCAGGCTCTGCCTGTCCTCAGGACGACAGCAGCTTTACCAGTAGGTTGTATGAGAATATGTCTGTCAACACCACACTTGCTGCCGTTGGTGTAGGTGCGACACTGGTGGGGCTGTGGTTGTCGGAACGACGACGCCAGCAACAACAGAACTGCTGCAACGTTTCGGAGAAAGCGCCTAAGGTAGAAACCCCGTTGTCTCCACAAATAGCAAACGTACCAATACCAGACATGGAGTAAAAAGCGGAGAGAACTAACTGCAACAGTAATTACTCCACCTAGTTCAGTTTTACTCACTAAGTGATCAACTAATTAAAGAAACGTCGACTACTACTATATATCAAACCGTTGGATAGCAATGATGGCATAGCAAACTGAGCGAGCACTACCAAGAGAGGAATTGGAGCGTAAATTGAGAGCAGAGCAATTAAAACGCGAAGTAGAGGAAATCCTGGAACAAGTGAAAGCCCACGACGAGGCTCGCGCCTTGGCTCTAGACGCAAAACATTTAAAGGCCCTAGCCGATAGCATTGTAGAGGAAACCCTGAAACGCTGGAAAGTCTACGACAAATTATTAACTGAGTCTCGCTTCTTGACTCTATACGCAAAACATCTTAAGGACCTAGCTGATAACGATGCGGCCTCGTTTTCTCAATGCGCAGGTTATCTTGCGGCCATAGCCCGTCTCGTTATTGCTAGCCCGGTAGCAATTACTCCACCTACTACTAACAATTGAAGATCCTAATACACGATAAGATGTGGTGACCACATCAAAGCCCTTGATGTTGAATAAAGTAAAGATGGGGCACTAGCAAAGATCCAGTGAAACCGAAAAATCAAAGTATAAGCACCCATTTGAAGCCTGGAAACTTAAATCTTATCCCCATATATGTATGATGGTTGAGAATAAATTGATGCAAACGATAACGGATGCCGTCGTATTACCTGGACTCGCTACTAGTATTGGGTTTGTTGCAAGAAAGTTGATAAAAGAGTCCATGCTTAGTGACCCTTCATCATCAGTCATAAACTACGTGAAGTGGACAGCCGTATTAGCTGGTAGCATTGCCTCCAAGAAATATCTTGAGGATCAAAACATAATTCCACAGAGTGTGTAGCTACGATGGCAACCATAGCTATGATAACTGGTGGTGCAATCTTGAATGCAACTGCCTTCGTAGGTGGAAGCTACCCAGCCCGTGCAATTTCTGGTAAAGGTCCAGACGTACTGGCTATAGAGCGAAAAAGGCACGACGAAGCAATAGAGAAGTATCAAGCAGACTGGGATGCTTTCCAGGAGCATCGCGAAAATTTAGCTGACTGGGTCAAAGAACAGGAACGTCTGCAGCGCCATGCTTCTGAGGATCTCAACAATACGGACCGTGCCCTTGTGCTATATAATACTCTACATGTGTGGTTGAACCACATACGTCCGTAGGACATGCATGAACCTAGCTTCTCAGACTACTATCGGCCTTCGAGTGCGCAGAAGACAGGCGAGTTGGTCTACGTCGGTGGTGGAATGCTTGCTATTGACTATGCTGCTAGTCGCTGGCTGTAGGTAGGAATTAAAAAAAAAGATTACTAGGTAATTACTAGATTACTAGATTACAAAAATGAGTTACATGAATTACTAGGTAGTTACTAGATGAATTACTAGTTTTTTGTTTTCATCCTATTGAAGATCGAGTAAGCTATAGTTATATATGTGCCCAATCGTACAAGCGAGGCTCCATTCTCAGCCAAAATACCCTGCAGGCACATACTCAGTTCTTCGAGAAAGTGCTGATTTAAGCTCTCATCAGACTTCATGATGGCCTGTATAAAGTTCTCTGTATTCTCCCAAACATCGCACCACCTCCGTAGCCGGGATCCAACAACAACGCATCCAAAATGGGTGACTGAAAACTTTGAGTCCACAGTATTATAGGTCATGATCAGTTGAAAATTCCATGGCAACAGTTTCTTAGGAGGGAGGATTCTTTGCAGTCTTAAAATACAAAAATCAGTTCGAATGCTTTGGAGCTTAAAGGGTTAATGTACTTTTTGTTCTAATTATCGCTCTATTTTAAAATATTTGTGATTCTGAGAACCCGAATAAATAGTTTTAAAGGTCAACTGACACTGAATTCGTAACTGCTTGTGTTGATAAGCTAAAGTGTTTTCGTAAAGGTCTGCAAGTGTGAGAAGCCAGCTTTATTTTAGAAGGTTGTTATAAAATGTATGTTTTCAATTCACTTGTCATAATTCATATAGTTTTAGCCGGACATTTTGCCTAGTTTTTCATCTATTTTCAATCACATTCAAAGTCTGAATATGTCATTGCACTGATTTTATTGCACTGAATTACACGTTAGTTACCCATGGCCAGTTCATATGCATTTCATATACTTCCAAGAGGTTTGTTTGTGATTATTTTAGTGATTTTAGCAGTCGAACCTGTTGAGAATCTCACTCCAAAGCAAATTCGGTGATTTTCAAGTATTTATTGTGTTCTTCCACCATCTAGCCTGATTTTCAGACGGTACGAGGTCGTCCGCTCACTTCCTCCCCCTCCCCGTCTGATGGACTTCATAGACTGTCATGTTCCTGACGTCATCAACCTTTGTTTTTACAATAAGCCAATACGAACACGCGTAAGAATTGGAGATTGAAGTGTAGAACAGTCGTACAGTAGCGGCTTTTACTAGTTGTATCTATCAGCTTTCATGCACTGAAAAAACATTCTACAGCTTCAAACTTCTGTGGATTTCTCAGAATGGTATCCTGTTTGAGCTGCTGTGGTTCTTTGGAGAGAAACATTTTAAACTGAAGTTTGCGTGCAGTATTTGCAGGACAGTGTATGAGAATGCATACAAGAAATATCAGTCTCGATTCCTGTGAGTGATGCCGTAAAGTTTATGACTGTGATCTTAGAACTTTTATTTATAAAACGTTTTGAAGCTTGATATGTATGCCGATTAGTCACACGAGACCCTAAAGTTGTCCTAGTGTATTTTTTGGGTATCAGAGATTGTTTTCACCGGACTTTTTGTGCAAAGTTTAGATGCCATTGCCGTACATGAGCTAGCCTGCGTACAGCATCCCCTACTTGAGGGAGAACGGCGATTTCATCGTTTCCGTTTCTCCCCATGTAGGGTCTGCGACTCAGAGCCCAAAACCGTGTCCGTGACGTCACTTCCAAATTTCTGGTAATTAGCTATTTATGCATAACGAAGTCAAAACGAGATGGCGATTGAAATGAGATTTCGAAGTGTAAAGTCTGTCGCAGAGGAAATTTCTCTCAAATTTGGAATCCCATCTCTCCAATGTGAACAGCTTAATGCTTTATGTAACTTTATTCGTGGGAAAGATGTGTTCGTGAGCCTTCCAACATGCTCAGGAAGGTCACTGATATTTTCAACTGGCGGCCCCTTCAAACCAACTCGCGGCCAGGTTCGGGCTTTTTGAAGAAAAATGCATTTGTCATTGAAGTCACTCCGCTTGTTGCCCTCATTAAGGATTTACACGGAGGTCTTTATTAACAATGTTGTTTGGAGGTTGGGGAAAAAAATGTTTTTACATAAGAGTATAACAGGGATCGAAGTAATGAAGCATTTGTTTAGTTCTGCTATGTTTCTCTCTCCCTGACAAGAATATAATAGTGGTTCGTACCGAACGAAACTGTAAATTACATTTATTTATCTCTGTTCAGACAATTAAAATCCCTGCTCAAATATTCACCTTAAATCCATGACCAAGTAAGCGCTTCACTTGATCCTTCATGAGGGCAACAAGCGGAGTGACTTCAATGACAAATGCATTTTTCTTCAAAAAGCCCGAACCTGGCCGCGAGTTGGTTTGAAGGGGCCGCCAGTTGAAAATATCAGTGACCTTCCTGAGCATGTTGGAAGGCTCACGAACACATCTTTCCCACGAATAAAGTTACATAAAGCATTAAGCTGTTCACATTGGAGAGATGGGATTCCAAATTTGAGAGAAATTTCCTCTGCGACAGACTTTACACTTCGAAATCTCATTTCAATCGCCATCTCGTTTTGACTTCGTTATGCATAAATAGCTAATTACCAGAAATTTGGAAGTGACGTCACGGACACGGTTTTGGGCTCTGAGTCGCAGACCCTACATGGGGAGAAACGGAAACGATGAAATCGCCGTTCTCCCTCAAGTAGGGGATGCTGTACGCAGGCTATACATGAGCTTACGGAGTGTGTTCATAAATCTGAAAACAAAAATATTCACCCAAGTGCCATGAAACTTTTTCCATAACATACTTAGTATGTGTGTTCACTCTTTGATCTTCTAAAAGCCAAAAACCTAGGAGAATGTTTCAGATCGAATGCATGAGATTTGTAAGCGGAGGAAGATTAGTGATTTACCAAAGCCCGTACGTAGATTCACAAACACTTCGTTTCGATGAATGAACGATTGCAATGCTTTCTTCTACTCTGAATAAAGCTTCGAAATCCTGAAAACTTTACAACTGCGGTCGACACACTGCTCAAGTCCTTCCCCAACGCCATTTAGAAAAATATGCGAGCACATTCCTTAAATGCCAGACTTTGCAAAAAGTGTAAAGTTCGCTCTGATTGGTTCAAATTTTGACGTCAGGAACATGAAAGTCTATGAAGTCCATCAGACGGGGAGGGGGAGGAAGTGAGCGGACGACCTCGTACCGTCTGAAAATCAGGCTATTCACCATCCCGCGTGCTTGATTTCGCCAGTAAACACATAGAAACGTGTGGTCGTATAGGAGCACAAACTGTATAATATCACTGACCAATGCAAAAATGCTCGCTTCACCTATCATTCTTTCTTGCAAAATTACTCTACCCCCGTAAGTAATATTTTGATCTCGAATTCCGTGGGAGTGCGTTGCCGTAAAGCTCCTCGACTGCATGTCGCTAGAAGTTGGCGATTAGATTTGCTAAAAAGATTTCTGCAATGACGAATGTTTCCTTTCGCTTTACAATGCCGACAGCAGCTTGGATGTAAATTCTCACTAGATTTATATACTTTTGTAGGCATTTGCGGATCACTAGTCAACTCGACATGACCGAACTCCGTGTTCTGACAGGAAACACGTGTGGTTTATTTTGATGGTGTCAAATTTGCAGTCACCCCTCCCTCTAATCGTTTATTTGTAATCTCCCATATTCTGGTAGCCACGTTACCATCCCCAACCAGAGTCTTTCTCTCTCGCTAAAAAAAAGCTGCTTGGGAACGAGATTGAGCTATTCATAATTCCACTCATTCATAATAAGTACAGCCCGGCTCCACCTACGTTCATGTTTACTTCGTAAGTGCGAACTATTCCTTTCCAAAAGAAACGCGGGAGTTCAGACTGCGTCTACAGACTGCGTCTACTGAAAAAAGATCAAATACTGACTTTCGCCGTTCACCATGTGGGTCGGAGACGCTTTAATCGAGCGATAAACCAATAGGCATCGCATCTATGTTACATATTTATTTTACACTGTTCAGTTGTATCGCATACCATCATCACATAAGTGCGAAAGAGGGAATATGAATTAGCAACAGGCGAGACTTCGACTTTTTGATTCTCGTAAAGGAACTTTTATTGACCAAAAATACATGAATCTTTAAGGCGCAACGTAATACATTCGATCTGCGCTGTCTGAACATATCTAATGCACACAAAAAGTAAGCGAAATAGAATCTCGGGTTAAATGTATCCAAACACGTTCGAACTTGAACAGGGTCAAAAAGCACTTTTAGACAGACAATTTGTCAGCTGATAATCAATTCAAGTGAATGACAGGAGAGATTGATTTCGTCCAAAAGTAAATAAGTTGGAAATGTATTGGAAATATGTTGGAAAAATGTTGGAAAGTTGTTGCGTATCAAGCTAAACGACCCCTCGACCGGTTAAATACCAGACATACTTCTTCCCTTATACGGAAAGGAGCTTTCAGCCGGCTCGGGATCACGTTTCGTCCTATTGTCCCACGTGTTTGCATGATTGTGTGTGGTTCATTGATAGCTTTTCATAATTAACACATCTATCAGTAACAATATTCTTTACACTCGCAAAGAGATCAATTTGGTGAACTTTCTGATCTTATATTTCATGTATTTACTATATTTTACAAAGAGAGGATAATCCGATTTGTCGCCGGTTGAGCGCTCTTGGTATTTAGCATGGTTAAACTCGATACGGAATTACGTTGGAAATTTAATGGAAATACGCTGGAAGTACGTTGGAAATAAGGTGAAATAAGTTGGAAATATGTTGGAGATAGCGATCTGCTTGACGAGTATTATACTTGCAATAATTTTAGAACTGGAAACCGTAAAGACAAAACAGAAATCTTCGTTTGCAATAAACCCTCATAAAATTATGCAAGTAAATATTATCAGCGGATGCTCATTGACCCCGCCCTTCGGACTTGTGGCTCTAGCTCTCTTGAAAGGACTAACGACTATAGCTAGAGATAATCATAGATTAGAGCGGTTTTCAGTTGAGTGTAGTAAAACCAAATGAAAATTACCCACAGCCAGCCAATCATAGGAGCGAGTAATCAAAAGTAACTCATAAATGGCTTCCCTGTGAGCCAATGACAAACCAAAGCAAAACCAAAACCAATTTGCGTTTGGTTTTACTTTGGATTCTGATTGGTTGGTTTACTTTCTCAGCCAATAGGAGAGCTTAGTAAACACAAAACCAAAACACTTTCGACACTCAATTGAAATCCGCTCTAGCAAAGTGCGTTCGTCATGTTTTTTTGTGTGTGTGAAAAATAAAGTGGGCTTCCGGTGCTAACACGAAATTTATATCCTTCCGATGCTTCAAAATTACAGCTACTGTGTTTTTAGCGTTTAGTAAATGTGTGACAACTTCGAGTGATTTTGTTTTGTTTTTGGAAGACATAATTTCCAACCCTAGGAAATTGAAACTTCCAACATATTTCCAACCCATGGAAGATGTCTAGATTTTCCAGTGAGCTAACAGACTTATATATATATAACCTACTTTGAGCGTACAATATCCCCTACAATATATATATCTGTTGCAATATATACTGCCATATATATACTGCCATATATAGCTAAAGTTAATCCCGGCAGAAGCTTAGAGGCATTTTTAATGTGTTACAAAGAAAAAAAAATAGGCAAATCATTTATGTAAGTATTTTGATCTAAGTACATTTTTGTATCTCACGTATCTCAGTAAAACAAAGCCAAGCAATTAGACTTCTATTAAAGTTGCATGTATATCAAGTTCAAATCTATAGGTGAACATGAGCTCTTCTTACAAAAGAAGTTTTACAATTAAGTGAATTATTGCGAGTGCTGAAAGTTCTATAGTGCTCGGTATAGTGAAACCGCGGTTTGAAATTGAGCATGCAGCATTTAATAAGCACTAGCTAGCAAAAGAGCGGATTACATTTGTGCCAAAAGTATAAATAGATGAAGACAGTATTAAATGTGTGTCTCCTCTGTTTATTATGAAACACATTGACATGGCGAAATTATGCAATTACAATCATTCAATCGCTGTATTTACTTTCTTTATTGCCGTTCCCTTTCAAACTGAAACAAGACATTTGTTTAATCCCAGTCTGATACACAAGGCAGGTTTTTAACCTGATTGTGTTTCCATAAAGGCCAGCAGCATGGTAAGAATGGTGGCATGTTTGTTTATGACTTGTTATTATTATATTCACGGCGGTACCGGGGAGGCGCACTGGTTAAGCGCTTCGCCTCTCACCTCTGTGACCCGCGTTCCATTCCCGTTCGCGGCGCCACATGGGAGTTGAGTTTGTTGGTATCTCGCCCTTGCTCTACGGGGTTTTCTCCGGATTCTCCGGTTTTCCTCCCTCCAATAAAACAGTGTTAATGTACTTGTACAAGCAAGCACCACCAATTCTTACTTATTTTGAAGATGTTCCGGTGATAATTTGAGAGTGGGTTATAATGAAATATGTAACCAGTGGTATGAAATTGTTTGTCATTATGTGAAGGATAGGTGTAGAACTATAATGATTATTGATTAAAATGATAATGGGCTAATAATTTATATTCAGATTATTTTGTTACATTTTTGTATAAATTTATTTACGTCAATTTATTTCACCTATGTAAAATATTAAACATTTCTTTATCTAAAATATTTAAAGTAAAATGATGAGAAAAATACTTTAACAATAAGGCTGCATTAGAATTGAATTACCAAGCGTGTATTTCTGAGTAACAGACCCCTTCTTCAGCGATTAGGAAGTCTGTAAGGACCTAAATCCCAGAGGTGCTCTGAGACGGTCGTGTGTTTCTGCCTCGGGCCCAGGCCTAACCCAACACGCAAATACACACAGCCAATTCTATGCGTCAGGCATTTTGTTTATAAAATGTTAGGTCGCCGAATTTTATTGAATGAGCCGGTAGGATTATTGAGCTTGGTTATATTAAGTGGACAAGGGAGATTAAGTCGACAATGGAGTTAAAGTTAAGTATGCTAAAATAGGTTTTTACTTACTTTTTCATGTTTTTCGCTCGAAGTCTGGTTATGTTTAACTCTTCCTCTTCACTACTTGAGTCTTGGGCTTTACTAGTGTAATATGGGTCTAAAAGTTTTATATATAGTTAGTTATTTGTCTCAATAAGATATAACAATGAGAGCAATTAGTTAAGAGTCATAAAATGTGAATTTAGCTTACCGTAAACATGAGTTGTTGATCAAAACAAAATGGCTGGTTAAGTGATTTAGGATGACGATTAACGCGAGGATAATACGTTATTTTTGTCACGAAAAAGCTGATGTCATAGGAAATGGTTGTTTCAAAAAGAGCGAGCAAGATGATTTGAATTTAAGTAGAGCGAGCAAGATGATTTAAAAAATTGTATAGATTAATGAAAAAACTGTTTACAAGGAGATATTAGCCTATTGTTCTTCATTATTAAATGATTCTGTGCCAAGTGCTTGTGTACTAGCTTTAAGCTAGCTGGGGTTTAAAACTGACAAAAGGTACTTAGTGATGGTTATGACTGTGGATGGTATGTGTGGAATATATTAATTTATTATTCACTTTTCGCACACTGTATGAATTTGAGGTTTCTGATTGGTCAATTTGTACCACGTGTCACCTGGCTATGCCATGACAACCACAAACTGCCGTGTAATGATGTGGTGTAATAATATTACCGAACAGCTATTACACCACAGAAACAATGGCCGAGAAATATGACGATTTGTCGGCGGAAAAGATAGAAGAATTAATAGATGAAGCCATACCGAAGAACACTAAGAAGGCAACAGCCTGGGGTGTCTCAGTTTTTAAAGGTAAACACGTAGTTCAGCTTCTTTTTGTTCGTTTTGAAGCAGCTAGACCGGCAAATTACCAGAACTCGAAAGTTTGCCGAGTTTGTAAACTTACGAAATTTATTTTCTCACAATACTTCTTTGTTTTAGATTGGCTGTTCAAAAAATTTCCACAAGAAACTTTAGAAAGCCTTTCTCCAGAACTTCTATCTGAAAGATTGAAGAAATTTTATCAAGAACTTAAAAAATCTCCGACCGATCACTACACTCTACAGTACTTCAGCATATTTGTCAATTCGTGCAGCCCTTGATAGATACCTCAACTCCCTACCAGAGTCCAACAACACTTCAATCATAAGGGATCAGCTATTCAAACAGGCAAATAAATCGCTAAATGCCAAACTGAAGCTGCTCAAGGCACAAGGTCTTGGTAAAGTACAACATCATTCATCAATCTCGCCAGAAGACATAAAAAAGTGCTACGAGACGAAAGTGTTTGGCGACGAAACTCCACTCAGTTTGCTTCGAGTGAATTGGTTCAACATAAGCCTGCTTTTCTGCCGCAGAGGCCGTGAAAATCAGAGGTCCCTCTCAAGAGAAAGTTTTGGGATTAAGAGAGATGCAAATGGTGATGAATATGTGGCGATGACAGTCAGTGAAAAGACGAAAAACCACCAAGGTGGCCTCGGAGACAAAGCCGACGAAGGAGATCCAAAAATGTTCAGTTCTGGTACAGCGAGGTGCCCTGTGAAGTATTTTAAAAAGCTTCTTGGAGTGATAAATCCAAACCAAACAGCCCTATTCCAGAAGCCTAAAAGATATTTCATGGCAGGTGACCGAATTTGGTTTGAAAATTCTCCTCTTGGAGTTAACAAGATAGAAAAGATGATGAAAGAGATATCAGCTGAAGCCCAGATATATACAAACCACTGTGTAAGGTCAACCACCGTTTCCATTCTAGATGAAGCTGGAATACCCATCCATAGAATTATGCAGACATCTGTGCACAGAAGTGAGACAAGTGTGAAGTCCTACTGTGACAGGCAAAGTTTGGGTAAAGAAAAAGAATGCTCTAACATTCTAGCTAGAATTGGCGACGACCAACCACAGTCGGCTGTAGCCGTAGGCGAGAATACCCAGAATATAACCCAGAACCAGAATATCCAAAACAACATCATGGCCAACGTAAACCATTCTCCAACTTTAAGTTTCCTCGCAAAATCAGAGTTCAAGGACTTTCATTTCACTTTCAATCTCACAAAAAAGTGACTGAACACTGAAGTTGAGTATCTATGCTAAACACTTTTTTCTGAATTTTAGTAATACTTGAAGACGTTTTAAAAGGTTATCTTTATAGATATAAGCTTACTGTAGACTACAGCCTAGACATCACAAATAAAAGATATTGCATGCAGAGTATCAAGGCGTAATAATGTGTTTTTGGTGTATTGTACATGTATGCATATGCGTTAAAACCTTGTTTGTATAAGGACCACTTCAGTGTACTCGAATTGAATATTAAAAGTTTTAACGCACTCGCGCGAGTGGGTTATCGGGATTTCGCCTCGTGCAGTATTTAATTTCTCGTTCATTGTTAGTGAACTCGTGGAGGTAAATCCCGATAACCCACACGCACGAGTGCGTTAACCTCTAATTATTGTGGAGATAATGTGAGTGTTATGTGGAAGTGACATGTAATTGATGTTGGGGATATGTTAGGCCGGTTATGTGGATGTTAAGATAAGGATGTTGTGTTTATATTAGTGGGTGATAAAAATAAGTATTTGAATATGGCATGGGTGGACTCTAGGGTTACCTGGTTCCTTCCTGTAGGGATCAGTTGTAGGTTGTGCTAAACCCTCCTCGGAGGTGGGTAACCGAGCCATCCGAACCGTTCCAGGTTAGGTGGTACCGAACCCCATCATCAATGATGATAATTAATAACAGTGTTAATGTACTTGTACAAGCAAGCACCACCAATTCTTACTTATTTTGAAGATGTTCAGTGATAATTTGAGAGTGGGTTATAATTAAATATGTAACCAGTGGTATGAAATTGATTAATGTGATTATCTCAAGGATAAGTGTAGAACTATAATGATTATTGATTAAAATGATACGTACCCCCCCCCCCCCCCCCTCTCCTCTTTGGTTGGGCTAATAATTCATATTCAGAATATTTTGTTACATTTTTGTATAAATTTATTTACATCAATTTATTTCACCTAAAATATTTTTAATTTATTTATCTAAAATATTTAAAGTAATATTATGAGAAAAATACTTTCACATTAAGGCTGCATTAGAATTGAATTGCCAAGCGTGTATTTCTGAGTAACAGACCCCTTCTTCGGGGATTAGGAAGTCTGTTAGGACCTAAATTCCAGACGTGCTCTGAGACGGTCGCGTGTTTCTGCCTCGGGCCCAGGAATAACCCAACACGCAAATACACACGGCCAATTCTATGGGTCAGCCATTTTGTTTATAAAATGTTAGGTCGCCGAATTTTATTGAATGAGCCGGTAGGATTATTGAGCTTGGTTATATTAAGTGGACACGGGAGATTAAATTGACAATGGAGATAAAGTTAAGTATGCTAAAATACGTTTTTACTTACTTTTTCATATTTTTCGCTCGAAGCCTGGTTATGTTTAACTCTTCCTCTTGACTACTTGTCTTGAGTCATCGGCTTTACTCTTGGACGTAAATTAGTGTAATATGGGTCTAAAAGTTTTATATATAGTTAGTTATGTGTCTCAATAAGAGATAACAATGAGAGCAATTAGTTAAGAGTCATAAAATATGAATTTAGCTTACCGTAAACATGAGCTGTTGAGCAAATCAAAACGGCTGGTTAAAGTGTTTATGAAACCAAATTTTGCATCTTTACTTTATTGCAGAATAATAAAGTTCATTCTTTTCTGATTATCAAGAGTATATTTATATTTCAGTTCTGCCTTCGGGAAGGTCTCTTTTTCGCCATTCAAATTGACTACTTTATGCTTAAAACTGTCCGGGGCCTGGAACCGAATCCGGCATTACAATGACGTCACTGTGAGGACTCGCAAGTGGCAATTCCTAAATATCTCAAACATGTTAAGGCCTGGTTCAAGGGTCAAATTTCGGGTAAAAACTGTTTTCCTTATTTCAGCACAGCCGAGTATGGTAAGTACTCCAAGTTTCTCACGAGAATAGGTATCGCCATTCTTGACTACCTTAAGTGGTTTACGTGTAGTAAAACGTGTCACGTGGTCTGTCACGTGACTTAGAACACGAAATCAGTAAATCAAAAACGCGGCTCCAAGTTTAAAACAGCTAGGATGATGAGTGGATATGTTTAGTTAAGCTTTAAGCCTTTTACCTAAATCAACTTAGAAAATATGACTACAATGTTTCGTTAACGAGTAATTAAGGCGAACATATGCAAATTAGGTCACATGACTTTTTGTACCCTTAATATCTCCTTATCATTACATGATAGTCATGTTTTCTAAGCGTGGTCATAAACACTGAGGGAGGAGTAATGTTTTAGCAGGGTGACTTTATATTCACATGTTATCGTCGCAGCCGCATTTCACTTAAACGATTTTATATAATTATGACGTCATCGATTACGTGATACGACAACCATCCACTTAACAAATTTAAGGAAGTTTATATTAGTATTAGGTTGTAATTAGATTTTGTTTAAACTGTTATTTCTGTCTGAAAACATTTTTCAACGTACATCTATTTTCCGTTAAATGAACCAGGCCTTAACATGCTTGAGATGATCATGTAGAACGACACGCATTTCTACAAAAAAATACAATATAATAAAGCACAAACAATTCAGTACAATACCTAACAAATAAAAGATGGTTCTCCTTGTTCTATCAAAACAATTTTGCACGCTCGAGGTCTTGAAAAACTGCGGATGCACGAGCAGAACGCGGGTACATTTAGCAGCATTTCAAGACCTCGAAAGTACGTTATTTTGTGATAGAACAAGAAGAACCATCTGTTATTTGTTTTATAATATAAACTTCAATCTAGACGAAGGAAAGTAAACTACCTAATTTTAAGAACCCAAATAAAAATCTACTAAGCAAATAAACTGACTACAGCGAAAACTCCATTTTACTGTACTCGACTTGTTTACAACATTTCTCGTCGCTGATTGGTTCAATTCTGACAGCTTGACATTTACGATCTGAAAACTCGTTTCTTATTGGATGAAATAACCTGCTATAAAAAGAACATGTCGATTGATAAAAGTGAAAGACAGAAATTGTAAGACTGCCGGCCGGAAATGGGCTGTAAAATTGTCAACTGATCAAAACTGTTGCAGGAAACACAAGTGCTTTCTTTTTACAATGTATGGCCAGCACAGGAGAAGTTAATCTGCACATTGTGATAGTGTTGAAAATGCCTGATGGAAAAACATTCATACAGAAAGCGTTTATAATATAGCGAATTCTGAGACTGAGTTACGTGAGTTGAGGTTCCCGACTATATTTTCTACAACAACTGCATCGTTGTCAGACACTGGCTATTTATTCTGTGGTCTGAAAAAGGATATTTTCATTATCCCAAGGAACAGTGTTTAACTGCTGCTCTGATGGCAGTGAGTTGCGTAGCTTTTGAGGCTCAGTTCGACTAATACGGCTTTCGAAATTCTGGGTTCTTTGCAAGTTTTATCGTCCGTTTTTCATTCACGAACATTCAGGATCCTCGGCTTAAACGAATTTCTACAGGAAACCAGAGAAACCCTATATTGTATTGTTTGCCATTCACTGTTCTGGCTTCAGCATAAAAGTACAGGAGTATTAAAGTTATTGCCCAGTTCATGGTGAGTCATTTCTTGTAGTTGTGTTGCATCAAACTGTGAATGAAAAGCACTGTATATTAGAACTTCAATGTCCATTGTATTTTGGCGTAGGATAAAGTTAAATACGGGAAGAAAACCAAGGCCACCATGCAGCCAGAATATCTTCCACCTCCTCGCTTATTTTTAGCTTTCTCTGAAACTTTTTTGCAGGAGTCCGCCATGTTTGTAAAAACGAGTCCTCACAGTAACGTCACGCAGCTCATTTGGCCGCGCGGCAAACGGGACAGTTTTTAGCATAAAGTAGTCATTTTGAATGGCGAAAAAGAGACCTTTCCGAAGGCGGAACTGAAAAAAATATACTCTTGATAATCAGAAAAGAATGAACTTTATTATTCTGCAATAAAATAAAGATGCAAAATTTGGTTTCATAAACACTTTAAGTGATTTACGATGACGATTAACGCGAGGATAATACGTTATTTTTGTCACGAAAGAGCTGATGTCATAGGAAATGGTTGTTTCAAATAGAGCGAGCAAGATGATTTGAAATTACATACGTTGAGCGAGCAAGATGATTTAAAAGTTGTACAGGTTGATAGGTTAATTAAATAAATTGTTTACAAGGAGATATTAGCCTATTGTTGTTCATTATTTAATGTTCCTGTGCCAAGTGCTTGTGTACTAGCTTTAAGCTAGCTGGGGTTTAAAGCTGACAAAAGGTACTAAGTGATGGTTATGACTGTGGATGGTATGTGTGGAATATATTAATTAATTGTGGAGATTATGTGAATGTTAAATTGATGTGAGTGTTATGTGGAAGTGACATGTAAGTGTTTTTTTTTAATATACAGATGATGTTGGGGTTATGTTAGGGTTGTGTGGATGCTAAGATAAGGATGTTGTGTTTATATTAGTGGGTGATAAAAATAAGTATTTGAATATGGCATGTAATAAATTTAAAATATTTTAGGTGAAATAAATTGATGTAAATATATAAATTGATGTAAATAAATGTATACAAAAATGTAACAAAATAGTATGAAAATAATCTGAATATAAATGATTAGCCCAACCATGGGAGAGTGGGGGGGGGGGGGGGTATCATTTTAACCAATAATCATTATAGTTCTACACTTGCTCAAGACATATTAATTATTCAAAAAAACAATTTCCATAAATACTGTTCACATACATGATTTAAAAATCAGTCATATCTTATCAAATCTTATACTTGACCAAATATTTCATTATAACCCACTCTCAAATTGTCACTGTACATCTTCAAAATAAGTAAGAATTTGTGGTGCTTGCTTGTACATGTACATTAACACGGCTCTAGCTCTCTTGAAAGGACTAACGACTAGATCGAGATAATCATAGATTAGAGCGGTTTTCAGTTGAGTGTAGTAAAACGAAACGCAAATTACCCACAGCCAGCCAATCATAGGAGCGAGTAATCAAAAGTAACTCATAAATGGCTTCCCTGTGAGCCAATGACAAACCAAAGCAAACCCAAAACCAATTTGCGTTTGGTTTTACTTTGGATTCTGATTGGTTGGTTTACTTTCTCAGCCAATAGGAGAGCTTAGTAAACGCAAAACCAAAACACAAAATGTGTTTTGTATCTTGATGATCATAATAATCATGCTAAGTTGACGACTCTGCGCATCACTGGAGTCGTTTAGTTCGTATAGTTTGGGGCGGAGATATTTTCTTTTATTATCTTCGATAAAGTCAAATCTATATACAGTAGTTACAATTTGAAAAGTGACAGCGGGGTTCAAAATACACACGTTTGCATATCTCAAAAACAGTTGATTTCCGGTTTATATGCTTCATCGGACTCCGATATGTGCATGCCTGTTTTTTTTGTTGGGAATCCTAAGAAAATGTCGGGAATTGGTAGATTCAGGGAATTTACCGAGAAATCATTGATATATCGTGACAAACTGACAATAAATCGGGACAACCTTTAAGAAAACACGCCACAGCTCAAACAGGCTTCAGGCACGGATAGCCCCAAAGCTACACAGTAGATTCATCACACCTTGATATGCTCAGGGGCGTTAAGGCATGGGTCTCCAATATGGCCGCCGCAAATCAAGAGGGGGTGGTCTATCTCTTTGTGCTTGTGAGATGTAATTTTGACACTTTGACAGATTTGATAAAGTCACACCTCAACACATTTTTCTGACAGTTTCCATGGAAACGTGTAATGTGACCTTTGAACTTTAATTTTAAGAAAAATTCGGAAAAGCCTCCTGGAGGTCGGTAAAAGTTGTTGATATAGTTATTGTAGATATTTTCATGCAAATGAATCAAGATTAGTGCACACTTCGGTGCTCCAATTTGAAAAGTTGGTTATTATTGAAATGTTTGTTAATTCGGTGGAAACTTGAGGATATCAAATTTCACACTTGCCTTAAAATTACATTCCCTTAAAATAACCAACTTTTCAAATTGGAGCAGGAACGTGTGAACTAACCTTGATTCACTTGCACGAAAATATCCACTATATTAACAACTTTTACCGACGTACCTCCAGGAGGCTTTTGTCAATTTTCCTTAAAATATATTCATATTCACTGATAGAATTTGCGCTATAAAAATGAATACCTCTACCTTTAATCTATTTTAAAAATATCTCCTAACAACATTCCCCGAAAAAAATAACTGATTTAAGGTCTCGATAAAGGTTCGACGTGTCATTTCGGAAAAACGCTCTTGCAACGTCGGAATTAAAGCCACATAGACGTACTATATACCGTTTTAAAGGTCTTGAATTGAAGAAAGTACATATTTAATCCGTTTTGAACAAATGTTAAAAGCGTAGATGTTGTATATATTTCTACGCGAAATGACTCTGTCCGCCAGAAGGAGTTCAGCCCTTCAGGCTTTGAAACAATTTTTTTCTTAATTAGCCCTTTCGAATTCCAAATAAATTGACTCAAATACTGTGTCGGGCATTTGTGATATATTGCGTATTACAGATTTTATCCCTTTTCAAAGTTGAAAAAGTAGTTTTTCATCCCATTTTGATACAACCCAGGTCATAAAACCTGAACGAAAAATAATTTCAAAATTCCCCGACACATTATTTGAGAAACGGCTGTTTTCCACGACTCGTGAAAAACTTAGGAAAATTGGACAAAACGCTAAAAGGCTGGACTTCAACAAAGTTCTGTTTTTGGCCGAAAAAAAGAGCCGAGAAACAGCCCGATAAAAGGTTTTCGATTCATTTCACGGTTGACTAAGAGTCCCGCCTCCAAGGGTAATCTCATTAACATTAGCCAATCAGAGCGATTCATGTTGTGTTCAGTCTCGGCCGATTACAAAGTTCAGACGAGCCGCAGAACAGAGAAGCTATACAGTTCACCGACGCTCGATACTTCTACAGAAACTAGTTAGCTATAGTGTCGATTCCAGCTTAATTTAAAGAAGAAACACTCTTTTAGGAATACAGAAAAATGGCACCACAGTAAGCAAACAATTAATATCATGCAGGGAAAACCACTGCAGCGCAGCTCGATCCACACCATGTACACGGTAGGTTGTTTACGTCATCCTAAAATGTTTTATCGCGCTGAAACAAAACCGGCAAACCTTAGCTTCCTGCATTGAATTCTCTTTAATTTTTTGGCCGATTGAAAAACTTTATTGCTTCATTCTTTGTGGACTTTCAGTCTTCGATTATTCTAACTTCTTGGAACTTGAGTATAATCCCTCCAGCCATTGTTTGTCCTAAGAACTTTACACCCGCTTCCAAATTTACTCACAAACTAAATTATTACAAACTAAATTGTGCTGTGTTTTTTCTTCTTATTCTTTTTTTAATACGGCACCAAGAAAGATCTACTTTTACACTTTTGGGCATTGCATTATAAACGTAGGAAATCTTCACGAACGAAAAGTAGCGCAGAAAATCACAGGATCAGCGAGAATGAAATAACATGCCCAGTGAATGACAACAGCTGTCAATCATTTTTCGCGCCTTTTTTAGCGGGAAATCAGAAAGTCGCATTTTCAAGGCTTTAAATATTTTTTTTGAGTTTGAGTTTTTTTGTGATGCTAGATTAGGGCTTTTAGATTTAGAATTTGTGAAAAAACGCATTTTCAAAACTTTTCCATTTTTAACCTTTATCGAGACCTTAAGAGAAATTTAGAGCAGCTTGACTCAGTTCACTGTACCCTAAATCAAGGTCCTAGAATAAGCTTTTCAATAACCCACTTTCATCTTTGACATTCTCTCTTAAAAGTTTGAAAATCATATCAGGACATTCACATCAGTTGCATAATTTCTTCGATGACATCTTAGGGTGTTATTTTTGTAGTTTTGTTTTAAGGAAACGTAAAGGTTCAATATCGATTGACCGTGTCCCTTTAACAACGTTTAAGGGAATCATTTGTTTAAAGATTACGACAGATATATCGAAGGCTTGTGGATGCTTAGATACACCACTAACAAACCAAAATGTACTTTAAGATAAAATGGACTAAAAAGATTGAGGTTTAGTTTTCATTTCACTGTACTTCAAGGAGAGGCAAGACGTTCCAGCTCCCGTCCATCTCACTCCTTTGCAATCATTTTTATTCCCGAGATACTGCCCATTGAGATTGGACGAATGGCAGTCGTGGTACCACCAAGCCCCGGTCCAATAACTTGCACAGTTCTCACCAACATTACCGTCGTTATCCCTGTCTTTAGTAGAGAAGGCCTTGTTAGTGTGTGAACTAAGCGCGTCCCCAGCAGTACCTGAATACGAACTCACACTCAGTGTGTACTTCGACGCTTCGTCACCAACACTGAAACTTCCATATTTAGCATACAACCTTGATCTTGACCAGTCCTCAACCTCAACACGCAGTGACATAGCTGTTCTGGCCGTCAGTCGGTGTATGTTGTCGTTGCCCAACCAGAACTCGCCATTCAGGTTTCCAAATCCTGTTTTATATGCATTCCAGTTGAGGTAAAAGTTAACGGATCCATTTTGTCTTCTCTGGAAGACTGTCCACCCCCCTCCGTCTGTTGTCATGTCACAGTACACTTGGAAGGAACCTCGACCGTCAGGGTTCACTGTGTACACACCATTGCGTCTTTCTCCGGAAGTGTACAAGTCGGAACAATCCCGAACTGTTTTAAAGCAAATTTTGTTTAAGAATTGTAACAAATATATATTAAATTCAGTAAAGGATCGTTTACAAAATTAATACGTCCGTTGATTAAAATGTACTTATGAAGTAAAGGTTCAATTTCAACTGAAGTACGACTAAAAATGGCGCATTTTTAATATTGCGATTCAAAAGACAACGAGGAAAATGCAAAATGTATTCAAGGCTGACGGCGAGAATTTGTATTTTGATTGGTATGACTGAGCACATTACCAAATAGAATCGAAAATAACAAAGAATGTTGATCGAAATATTTGATTGCCTTTTTAACACAATGTAACTGTAAGACAATGCCGTTACCGAGCATACGGTTGCAGTTGATTTTTCCATCTCCAGAGAATCCATTGTTACACCTGCAGATATATGAACCTGGTGTGTTGATACACTGAGCGTTGGCATGACAACCGTGAGCGCCACTACACTCGTTATTATCTGCAAGACAAGACAAGTAAACATAATGACATAAAAAAATCATTATAAGCAGAACATAACACGTCACTTTGTGCTGGAGGTCAATACAGAAATCAAAACGGTGCAATCTCAGGATTGCACTGCAAAAGAAAGAGTTATATCAGCTCTACAATAGGCACCATTTACTAAATTGATGTGAAACCAGCGTACCCGTGCTATATTAGCCCTTCAAGAACGCTTCCCTAGAAAACAGCTTCATTTTCCTAATTATTAAACACTCTTTTATTTATTGTTTTTAATCCAAGTTGACCATACCTTATACCCGGAGCTCCTGTCCCTAGAGAATTTGACGGAAATCTGCGCTGAAATTAAACGACTTTCACAAAGTAGAGATATTGATCAAAAAAAGGTGTCTCAGTTCTCTGATATCTTATTCCGTCGCGAAAATAATCAACTGCAAAGATTTGGAAATATTTTTTTAGGACATGAAAGTATCTCGATCAAGTGCACAAAAAAACACAAAAAACTGAGACACCCTTTTTGTCAACATATTGATCTAGCTATATGCCAATTTGCAATTGGATCTATTAAAATCTAGAAAAACAGGAACTCCGACTACATGCTATAGAACTTGCATTTATAACGCCTTGAAAAATGGTTTCAAAGGTTCCTCGCATTCCACTGAGGTTTCTTGGCACAATTAACTTATATGTCATTAAGAATGTCATTTTTCCAGTATTTGATGTTGAACAGTAGGTATAGTGAAACACGATACCATGCTGTTTATGGAAGGCCGCGTGCGATTTTAATATATATAAAAGAAAAGGAACTATCACGTAAGTGATAAATACATAGCTACGTACATGTCGTAATGAATACGCTTTCCAACTACACGTTGCTACGTTGGAAAGCATCAAATGTTTAGAGTAGGCCCTTACCTGCACAGGATAGTCCATTTCCCACGTGACCACTATTACAACGGCAATTATATGAACCAATGGTGTTAGTGCACTGGGCGTTGACATGACAACGATGGGAGCCAGTCTGGCACTCATCAATATCTACGGATAGCAATGCAGTAGTTAATATATGAAGTATTGGAGTCGTCACTATTACAGCAACACATATATGAACCAATGGTGTTAGTGCACTGGACGTTGGCATGACAACGATGGGAGCCAGTCTGGCACTCATCAATATCTACGGATAGCAGTGCAGTAGTTAATGTATGAAGTCTCTGAGTGGCATTCCATCTATTCAAAACTTTATAGTAAGCGCTTACCTGCACACGATAGTCCATTACCCGAGTGGCCACTATTACAGTGACACATATATGAACCAATGGTGTTAGTGCACTGGGCGTTGGCATGACAACGATGGGAGCCAGCCTGACACTCGTCAATATCTACGGATAGCAGTGCAGTAGTTAATGTATGAAGTCTCTGAGTGGCATTCCATCTATTCAAAACTTTATAGTAAGCGCTTACCTGCACACGATAGTCCATTACCCGAGTGGCCACTATTACAGTGACACATATATGAACCAATGGTGTTAGTGCACTGGGCGTTGGCATGACAACGATGGGAGCCAGCCTGACACTCGTCAATATCTACGGATAGCAGTGCAGTAGTTAATGTATGAAGTCTCTGAGTGGTATTCCATCCATTCAAAATTCTATAGTAAGCGCTTACCTGCACACGATAGTCCATTACCCGAGTGGCCACTATTACAGCGACACATATATGAACCAATGGTGTTAGTGCACTGGGCGTTGGCATGACAACGATGGGAGCCAGTCTGACACTCGTCAATATCTACGGATATCAGTGCAGCAGTTAATGTATGAAGTCTCTGAGTGGCATTCCATCTATTCAAAATTCTATAGTAAGCGCTTACCTGTACACGATAGTCCATTACCCGAGTGGCCACTATTACAGCGACACATATATGAACCAATTATGTTAGTGCACTGGGCGTTGGCATGACAACGATGGGAGCCAGCCTGACACTCGTCAATATCTACGGATAGCAGTGCAGTAGTTAATGTATGAAGTCTCTGAGTGGCATTCCGTCTATTCAAATTCTATAGTAAGCGCTTACCTGCACACGATAGTCCATTACCCGAGTGGCCACTATTACAGCGACACATATATGAACCAATGGTGTTAGTGCACTGGGCGTTGGCATGACAACGATGGGAGCCAGTCTGACACTCGTCAATATCTACGGATAGCAGTGCAGTAGTTAATGTATGAAGTCTATGAGTGGCATTCCATCTATTCAAAATTCTATAGTAAGCGCTTACCTGTACACGATAGTCCATTACCCGAGTGGCCACTATTACAGCGACACATATATGAACCAATGGTGTTATTGCACTGGGCGTTGGCATGACAACGATGGGAGCCAGTCTGACACTCATCAATATCTACGGATAGCAATGCAGTATGAAGTATTTGAGTGGCCACTATTACAGCAACACATATATATGAACCAATGCTGTTAGTGCATGACAACTATGGGAATCTCATCAGTATTTTCGAAATACTTATTGTTGAAGTTATTAATGCTTTAGGAACAGTAATTTTATGCCTATAAAAAACCTATACCATGCACATGTTTGCTACTGTTCTTGAATTCATAACGAAATTTAATTTGCGAAAATTGAAATTAGCTTCAAATAAATATTTCTGCACATATTTTTCAGAAAGTCGGGTTTCATTGCCCAAGGAAAGGCGTTTAAAATTAGGCAATATAACGCGCTTTCCATGTCTTAGTTCTCTTATATAAACACTCGGGATGTGTTGGGAGAACAAACGAAAAACTTGAAAATCACGAGCCGCTTGCTTATATAAAATAACGAATAGGAAAAATACGAGAATAAATCTTACGCACGCACGATCAGAAGATCAATTCTCCTATCAGTCGTCAGAAATCGGCCGATGGTAAGTTTGCACAGCGCGGGAAATACCCCACAAACTGAGAGAAACGAAGGCACTTCTCTCTGTTTGATGATATCCTCACTCTGTGGGAATTATGCTGCACAATGACCATAAGGCTATGGTTAACTGAGTTATGGGAGAATGAGGTAAGCCCGATGGCGCAAGAGAAGAAAATGGAGGCGGGAATGGGGAGGGTATAAACTAAAAAATACATAGGGAGTGCTAGCGAGATACGGACCTTACAGTTTCATAGAGAGGTACTAGGGTACACAAAGTGTGGTTACCGTACTGGTATAATTATGATTTGCAACCACGCTGAATTTCAAAAACAATGCAGTGCTTGCGGTGATCCTTCTATATATACAGAGTGTGTAAAGCAAGAAAACCAAACGCCCATAAACGAAATATAAGTGAGAGCCAAGGAGGATTGAAAGAGCTTCCCATGATCCTTTGCAACCAAATATATTATTAAGAATGAAAAGTCCGAAGACTACAGCAAAGCTGATATACAACGTAAAATTCTAACACAAAGCACTACGGTTAGCTAGGCCTGACACGAAAATCGGTCGCACTAGATTGCAGCCATAGACAGCTGTTTCGTTCTTATTAGAACTCGTCAGTATGGCATAGCAAACAGTACGCGGGTTTCGGTGGCAATGCACTACCGACCCGGACTGCGCTAAGAAGCATCTAGTTACGAGCTCACAGAAAGGCTTGATTATCGGGTCACTCGTCATCACGTGTGGCGAAAAGCCAAAAACCAAGCAAATCTGAACTAAACGTGTCAGTGCTTTGCGAAAAATATAGTTATGCTGGCCAGACCAGCTTTGAAAATGATGACAATAGCAGGAATGATCGGATCTATATAAGATCTTACGGTACAATATATTATCAACGACAAAAATCACGTGACTTGCCATTTGAGATGGCTGGCGTTCGGATAAGACCGTTCTCTGCTAGTCCATTTGACACTCGCGAGCTTATTTATGACTATTTTATCTATTATATGGATCAAAGTACAAAGAAGTTCACCCCAGTACGAATTGTTCCATGTCTGGAGGTTAATTTTCAATTTTCCAAACGAGTTTGCTGCCGGCAGAAGAGTTGAATACCGTCTACCGAGTTTCCTGCCGAGTTTTGTGCCGAGAGAGAAGCTACTGATTTTCCACTTTCAATATGTTTTTTTTACCAATATTATGTTCATGCATTTAAATATTAACACCTAAGGATAAATCAAACAGATTCCCCTTCACAAGTAGCAAAGATTTGCAAAATCATCGTGAGTGAACCGTGAATTCGCAGCGGTGGTTTTATTAAAGTGCCCCTACGATCAAATTTTGACTGACATATCAATGTTTTTGCATATTCATAAAGTAGAGTTCATATATTATTACCAGTTCAAATTGTTTTTCGATACAACGACAGGAAGTCTTATTTTTTTAGCTCCGAATATTGAATCTACACGTCCGCCATTACTGGAAGCCGTGCCCTTTGTTCAGCTTTAAACAAAGGTTTATTCACCGGAAATGATGTCATACACTTAACGCTCGCCTGCAGAACACAACACCTGGAGGCATATTTCTACTAAAAACGTCTTCACGTACATAAGAAGAAAGTTATATTTATCTTTGCGAGGTTGGCTACTTTTTTATGCAGGCTATTTCGCGCCACGAGGTTGTCGTGTTAAGTGTATGACATCACTTCCGGTGAATAAACCTTTGTTTAAAGCTGAACAAAGGGCACGGCTTCCAGCAATGGCGGACAGGATTTTACCGGTAAACTCTCCTAAAATTTGTGGTTTAAGATGCCCATTTGGGAATATTTTTTACTATTTCGGATATTTCTAATACTGATTGACCTATAGACACTGAAAAAGTGGCAAATCGAAATGGTAAATTTTCGTCGTAGTGGCACTTTAAAATATCTTCGGTACGCAGTAAAGCTGATATTTGTTTTCTGCACGATTCGTATGGAATTTGTCGACTAGTGTTCAATAGTTAACGCTGATTCAGTCATGCGTTTCCCATGTCGGTATAAATACCACGAACGTGTTAGCGTTCGTCCTTCGGGTCGCTACACTGTGAACGACTAACTACACTGAACGCGAGCTACTAAGGCGAAATTTACCTTTGTCGAGAGTTTAATTTCTTTACCATCATCTTGTATTTTAGTGTGGAGAGTTTGGTCATCTTGGAGCAACCTGTGTGAAAGCCTCTACTTCCGCTTTTCCTAAAGCGAATAAATGACTAGCCGACGAGGAACACGACGAAGTTGAGTATCAATTTATGAATTTGTTTAATTGCAGTGCTGGCGAATTTAACCTTAAGGGTGCTATCGATTTTTGGGCCGATACGTTATAGGCCCCAGAATTCGTTTTGAATATGGTTGGCCAAGGCTATAGATTGCCATTTAGAATTTATCCAAGTCACTGTTTTTCGAGGAACAATATGTCAGCTCTTTCGCATCAAGATTTTGTGACACAAGCTTAACAATGGGTGTATAGTGGAACATGCCATTCCTCCTTTTTGTGTTAATCCTTTGACAGTTGCGGAGGGAAAAAAGCTCCGTCTAGTCATAGATTTGAGGCACGTTAACGAGTTCTTGGTAAAGCCTAAATTCAAGTATGAAGATTTGCGTTCATTGTCTCAGGTGCTGGACGAAGGTCAGTGGTTTTACCACTTGGGATTTGAAATCGGGGTATCATCACATATATATTTGTGCCGAGCACCAGAAATATTTAGGATTTTCTTGGACCTTTAATAACGTGATTATATATTTCACATTCAGTGTGTTGCCTTTTGGCTTAAGTAGTGCTTGTTTTTGCTTTACTAAATTAATGCATCCCCTTGTTAAGAGATGGCGCTCTATGGGGCACATAAGCTGTATTTACCTTGATGACGGTTTCGGTAGCCAACCGGATAAGACATCCGCTATCGCAGCCAGCGAAATCCAAAGCAAAGAGCTTGGAAAATCAGGGCTACTATGCAATGAAGAAAAGTCTCACTGGGAACCGATGCAGATAGGGCAATGGCTTGGTTTTATTATAAATACAATCGCTATGACGTTTCAAGTACCTAAAAAGAAAATCTTCAAACTGAAACGGCTTCTATACATTACTAAATTTGTTGGCTATTGTACATACCGTGGTCTAGCTAAGATTGCAGGTTCGGTTATATCGTGCGCACTGGCAATGGCTCCGATTTCTCGCCTGTTCACTCGTCAACTGTATTTCACTATTGAGACCAGATCGTTTTGGGATGCAATCGTACGTTTATCTCCAAGTTTGCTGGAGGAGCTCCAGTTTTGGTACAGTAACATAGACTGTTTCAATGGGTATCCTATCCGACCTCCATTAATTTCATCTACAGTTGCGTTTTGCATTCGGCGGATATTGCGCAACCATCAATGGTGCTCCAGTTAGCGATATGTTGACAGCGGATGATATTGGTCGAAGTTCCACCTATCGCAAACTGAAGGCTATATATTATGTTTTCCTCGCCTACGTAAATATTTTACAAGGAAAAAAGGTCACAGTCTTCACAGATAATCAGAGCCCGGCTAGATTTTCCTCTGTTGGTAGCTCCAAGCAAGAATTACAGCGCATCGCCTTAGACATTTATAATGCCTGTTTACTTAATTGCATAGCGCTAGATGCTCAATGGATTCCGCGCGAGTCTAACGAAAAGGCAGATATCTTGAGTCGTTTTATTGACAAGGACGATTGGTCTATCAATCCTGCAGTTTTCAAGTTAATCGACTCCAAATGGGATCCGCACACAGTGGACCGTTTCGCCTCCTATTATAATGCACAAACCGCGAGATACAACTCGAAGTTTGCTTCACCGGGAAGTTGTGGCGTAGACGCTCTTGCGCAAGGCTGGAGCAGAGAGAATAATTGGATTTGTATCCCTATCAGCCTTATTGTTCCATCCGTTAGGAAACTCCAAGCTTGTCGAGTACGCAGTACTCTTATAATACCCGAGTGGCATTCGGGTTACTTTTGGCCGTATTTGCCTTACGTGAAAAACATTTTCGTATTGCCGAAAATTTTTGGATCTCCTAATTGAAGGTCCCGGGCAGGTCGCAACATATGCGAAGAAGTCTGTATTCTCCGATAGTAGTAGGAGAGGGATGGAATTAGCCGTTTTTTTAGGGTGTTATGCTAATTTTTAGGGTGTTATGTTAATTTTTGGTGAGCGCTCGTTAATTCAATGACGTCACGGTTCTATTGTCTTTCCGCATGAATAAAGTGGGGTGGTTTCTCATTATCTATTGTCTTAGACTCATGAATAAAGTGCGGCGCGCTCATGAATAAAGTGGTGCGTTCATGAATAAAATGCGGCGCTCTCATGAATAAAATGCGGCGCGCTCATGAATATCTATTGTTCCTTGGGATGAGATCATCGATCTATTCGGGCATGTTTGGGCAAAGCCTATTGTTTGGAACAGCTATAAAACCAGGAGCAATCGACCCTGAATACATTCGAAGTTGAATGAAAAAAGTAATAAATATCTCGCAATATCTAAACCCCTTTGTAGCGTAAATAGTAAGAACAAACTACTCGTGATAGGCTCTAAACTGTCTTTATTATTTTCCTTTACAGTTAATAACTCATAAGATAATTGTATACAAAATCCACTGTGACTCATAAGATAAAGTTTGCTATTGTCCTTAGGGATTAACGATAACTGAAGAGCCTATTGTTTGGAGGAAAACTCTTGTGATGCAAATTCTTCTCTAAAACTGAACTATAATTACCATACGAATATCAACAAACCACCAGATAATTAAACAAAGTTTATTCAATCTCAAAAACACCAATTTTAAAAACAGTTCGTTTTCCTTATCCTCGCGGAGTTGATAACTTTCTTATTTCTCAGTTCTTGGGTTGATATAATGTACCGTGTTACAAGATTACACTGATTTATGTTTCATTGATTTTTTTCTTGTTGACAAATACTACAGACAGTTGTGTTTTTACCGATGAGAGGAAAACTAATGACCTAGGTAGTCTGGTCTAGTCTAAAAACTATACTTCAGCTATCATTTTCTAGTCTAGTCTAGTCTAGAAATTGAAATTAAAACGATGACAAGAGGACATTTATTAATAGAAATCGACTTAATAAAACTTATTTCTAAAAGGTACAAATGTATTATTCATCGCGGAATCACTCTGTTCCGGAATAGGTTGTTTTTGGAATTGTTTATTCAACAAGAATTGTCGGTGGTGAATTGCAGCCTCAGTCGCTTCTTGCCATCCATAATCTTCCGTGTTCATCAAGTTTTGCTTTGTTTCCAAGATTTTTCGGAAATCAGGATCTTGTCTTAAGCTGTGAATCCATTTCATATATTCGAACAACACTTCTCTTAGGTCTTTTCTATAGGTAGGAACCAAAGCGTTACTGGCTTTGACTTCAGCAACTTCATGACTATCCCCATCGTGTTCATACTTTTGAACCAACGCTTCCCAATCTTCCTGGTGCCGTTCTTTAGCTTCGTTTCGAATTCTTTCCCAAACATCCTCTTCTCCGTCATAACTTTCATCAGTGGAGTCCGTCCTCTCCTGAGAATCAGAGCTTTGATAAGAATCTTCAGTCATTTCATCATCTGAGTTGGAACGATTAGCAGCCATCGTTTATATCTTTACTTTTCAAGGATCGGGAGTATAATGTCAGACCCTTAAAAGTTTCCAACTTTATAGAAAACAAATTGGCGTGGTCACTACGTTTAGGTCTCTCAGTTAGACCAACATTATAAGCAGGATTCCTAACCAACATATTTTCCATTATCAACAACTGGATTTACGTTCCGCGACAAAAACTTTCTTTTTTGAAGTTTCGCTTCTTGTAAATATGGTTTACGTTCTTGAGTTGATAATCTATGGACTTGTACCAAGTGGTTGGATAATTTAACAAGATACTTTGATCCACAATTAGGTACAGGGCAGTTTTTCAAAGTCCGATTTTCCATGTTCACTCGTTGAAAGTTAGTATCAAATAGCACAAATCTACTTGATCGTCCCTTTTATCTCCTTTCCTCCCTTTTGTCGCCACTTGTCCCGCTTTTTTTCGTTTTGAAATAAAGAAAGTGACATAAAAAAATAAAAAAAGCGGGACAAGAGGCGACAAAAGGGATGAACGGGATGAACGGAGATAACGATATCTGAATGTGAACACGTCTCTTGTCAGTAGGCCCTCTCGTCCCTTTTGTCGCCTCTTGTCCCGCTTTTTTGTTTTTTTTATGCCACTTTTTAAATTTCAAATCTTGGAAACAAAGCAAAACTTGATGAACACGGAAGATTATGGATGGCAAGAAGCGACCGACGCTGCAATTCACCACCGAAAATTCTTGTTGAATAAACAATTCCAAAAACAACCTATTCCGGAACAGAATAATTCCGCAATGAATAATACATTTGTACCTTTTAGAAATAAGTTTTATTAAGTCGATTTCTATTAATAAATGTCTTTAAAAATATTCTTCCTCTTGTCATCGTTTTAATTTCAATTTCTAGACTAGACTAGGAAATGATAGCTGAAGTATAGTTTTTAGACTAGACCAGACTACCTAGGTCATTAATGTTCCTCTCATCGGTAAAAACACAACTGTCTGTAGTATTTGTCAACAAGAAAACAATCAATGAAAAATAAATCAGTGTAATCTTGTAACACGGTGCATTATATCAACCCAAGAACTGAGAAATAAGAAATTTATCAACTCCGCGAGGATAAGGAAAACGAACTGTTTTTAAAATTGGTGTTTTTGAGATTGAATAAACTTTGTTTAATTATCTGGTGGTTTGTTTATATTCGTATGGTAATTATAGTTCAGTTTTAGAGAATAATTTGCATCACAAGAGTTTTCCTCCAAACAATAGGCTCTTCAGTTATCGTTAATCCCTAAGGACAATAGCAAAATTTATCTTATGAGTCACAGTGGATTTTGTATACAATTATCTTATGAGTTATTAACTGTAAAGGAAAATAATAAAGACAGTTTAGAGCCTATCACGAGTAGTTTGTTCTTACTATTTACGCTACAAAGGGGTTTAGATATTGCGAGATATTTATTACTTTTTTCATTCAACTTCGAATGTATTCAGGGTCGATTGCTCCTGGTTTTATAGCTGTTCCAAACAATAGGCTTTGCCCAAACATGCCCGAATAGATCGATGACCTCATCCAAAGGAACAATAGATATTCATGAGCGCGCCGCATTTTATTCATGAGCTCACCACTTTATTCATGAACGCACCACTTTATTCATGAGCTCGCCGCACTTTATTCATGAGTCTAAGACAATAGATAAAGAGAAACCACCACACTTTATTCATGAGTCTAAGACAATAGAACCGTGACGTCATTGAATTAATGAGAGCTCACCAAAAATTAACATAACACCCTAAAAATTAGCATAACACCCTAAAAAAAACGCTAATTCCATCCCTCCTATACTACTTCCGATTGCCCAACTTTTAACATGTTGGCTCTTCGCATAGATTTTAGCGATTAGCATGTGGCGAATTTGCTAAGAGCCGTTTTGACACTTTATCTGTCAGTTGGTGCGTAATTTACATATTTGCAGCTATGCGTTGACCGTTAAGTGTCAGCGCATGAAAAGTATTTGGTTCGTGGTTAAGCGTATTAGACCTAAACATATCAGCTCTCACCAGTTGTGTGCGTGACAGCCAGCTGTAATGGCTCACTAGTTGGGTGCGTGACAGCCAGCTGTAATGGCTCACCAGTTGGGTGCGTGACAGCCAGCTGTAATGGCTCACCAGTTGGGTGCGTGACAGCCAGCTGTAATGGCTCACCAGTTGGGTGCGTGACAGCCAGCTGTAATGGCTCACCAGTTGGGTGCGTGACAGCCAGCTGTAATGGCTCAGCAGTTGGGTGCGTGACAGCCAGCTGTAATGGCTCAGCAGTTGGGTGCGTGACAGTCAGCTGTAATGGCTCACCAGTTGGGTGCGTGACAGCCAGCTGTAATGGCTCACCAGTTGGGTGCGTGACAGCCAGCTGTACTGGCTCACCAGTTAGGTGTGTGACAGCCGAGTGTAACGGCTCACCGGTTAGGTGCGTGGCAGTCAAGCGTAATATTAACGCCTCGGCAGTTGGGCGCATGACAGCCAAGTGTAAAAGCTCACCAATTTGGTGCGTGACAGCCGTATTTTCGGGTGCAAAGCTGATTGCTATTATTTTTGTGCTCATTATCCTTGTATCTTTGTCAGTTTCTTTCAGACATCCTTCAGACTGAAGCGTGGCAGTCCGCACGAGGTTTAGAGGACGCTTACCTTCGGCAGTTGTTGCCAGATCTCATTCAGTTGCAGTACGGTGCGAAGGGTCCATCGACAGTACGCAAGTACCGGACCGGGTGGACGCGGTGGCGTTCCTGAGTTTCCTTAAGGATTGGTGTTCCCTTGATTCCAGCTGAGCATCTTCATGTCTCTCTATTTATCAGGGAGCTGACCAACATGGCAGTAGAGAAGGATCTCGGCTTCTCGAGTATAGCGTCTACAGCTTGCAGTATCGCTTGGGCGCACAGATTGGCAGGTGCAGCTGAAGTCCTACAGACCTTCCCCTGGTGAAAGCTGCGCAAAGCGCATTCTGGCTAGGCCGCTGAAGCCCAAACAACCGCTGGCTTATGAGACAGTACAGAAAGTAACGCACGCTTATTGCAATAGCAAATCACTGGCAGTTATTCGATTTTTATTTATCCTCCTCGTTGGCTATGCCGGCTTTTTTCGTATAGACGAAATATTAAACTTGAGGATAACAAATATTTAGTTTCTAGCGATCATATGTCATTTTTCATCCCTAAAAGAAAGAACGATCAATATAGAGGGGCATACGTCTCTGGTCGCTAGATCTAGTAAAATAACCATCACCGAAAAGTTAATATCTTTACTACCTGGGAAAAGTGCCAATTCGCCTACACTCAGACGTATGCTTCGGAGCGATTTCATGAACAGAATGGAATCAGTTATACAATTATCAGACAAGACTTTCAGAAATATCTGTCTGCGTTTGTTGACGACAGTAGTGAGTTTGGGTTACATAGTATTAAGGCCGGAGCAGCTTCCAATCCCGGCTGCAGAGCAATTGACGGTGATTTATTGGACACGCACGCAGGGTGGAGAAGAGCATCCACTAAGTCTAGATACATTAAGTACTCCAAAGACGATCTGCTGCAAGTTTCCAAATCGTTAGGTATTTAATTTTCTTCTTTCGTTGGGGGAGAGGAGAACGTGTCTTGGCCCCAACCCAGGTTTCCTCCTTTAAAAAGTTTTTTTTCCTGGCCTCCATGGCACGCCTCGTAAAGTTTTTGGAATTCTGCTAAGTATATGTTTTGGAGTTTAATTCTAGTTAATCAAGGCTGATTTAGCCTGGGAAACCAGCCGACTCTTATCGCTCCCCACTCGCGAAAGAGACGTCTGGGAAGTGAGGCAGAAAATGCCATACTGATGACGTAGCAGATAGCCGTTTCACGATGCATAAATTAGTTGCAATTCTCAGAAGCCGAATGCGAACAACAGAGTTCTTTTCAAGGAATATAACTACCGAGGCTGCTCGATTGCTTGGCAGTGGATCACCGTCACGAACAACTCATGAAATTCAAGCCTATTTAGCGTGTGCCGGTGCTGTTGTTGGCTCTTTTGCAGACTGAGTTCTTTCAGCGGCTAGTAAAGCGAAATGTCGTACTGTCAAAACATTTTCAAGAAAGGTACTGACTACTGTCATAGTTGTTTATAATTTCATATCAGTAAACCTACATATACTGAGCTATCACAAAACACTGGTGAGTTGTTGTTGCGGCGGATAAATCGTTCAGACAGTGAATCTGGGCTATGAATAAACATAATTACATGACTGTAAGTGTGCTATGAATCACGAACCGAGTGCCCGGACCAAGTGTGATATGAATCGATCACCCAAGTAAATGGGCAGCCTCGGTAGAATAACCGCTGCATTCTGTAGCAAACCTCTTTGGCTACTGACCTGACAAAAGAGCTGGCTTGAAAAGTGGCCTGCTGTGCTGTGTGTAGGTTTTGAAATTATAAACAACTAGCTATTATGTTTTGACAGTCGTAGGACAAATTCTCTTGACCGGGCCGAGCCGCTGAAAGAACGAAGCAAGCGAGCTATCAACACACGCTAAATATATAGGCTTGAATTTCATGGTTGTTCATGACGGTGATCCACTGCCAAGCAAACGAGCAGCCTCGGTAGTTATATTCCTTGAAAAGAACTCTGTTGTTCGCATTCGGCTTCTGAGAATTGCAACTAATTTATGCATCGTGAAACGGCTATCTGCTACGTCATCAGTATGGCATTTTCTGCCTCACTTCCCAGACGTCTCTTTCGCGAGTGAGGAGCGATAAGAGTCGGCTGGTTTCCCAGGCTAAGGCTGATTACTCTTTACATATTGTCAAAGTTCATTCTGAATAATGTCTCATCTAATGATTAGAGAATTTACATTCATTGGAATGATTTGTAATTATGGGCTAGTCATGATCTAGCAGGTTGTATCGATGTTAGCCGAATTAAGGCTTGTTTTCATTGTAAACTTTAAATAATAAATAATAAATGTGCAGTCGTTCAACGACCCATATGCAATATTCACAATGTATAACGTCTTTGTGTGGTGTATGTGTATGAAATTCCAGGGTATAGAGCAGAAGAGAATATCCGTTTCGCGCCAAATTTTAACGGCTAATGCAGACGTGATTACTCCAGCAGAACGTGAGTACATTAGAATACATTTGAATACTGAGTATTGTTTAACACTTGAATAAGATATCTGATACATAAAATATCTAAGGTATTCAGTGATTTAGGAAGAAACTTTAAGTAATGGTCCGCATAAGAACTGTAGTAAAAACAATAGAGCCGCGGCAATGAGCATATCCTCACGGTCGATTTTGCGTGAATATGACGTAAGTGCTCTCTGAGATGTGTACAGTCCAAACTACACCCAGAAAATAAAGTAGTTTGTATGCTATGGGCTATGTTTACTGTGAAAACTCAAAGAAACCACCATCCAGCCAATCGGAAAGGGAGAAAACAAAAGAGCTTTCGATCGCAAATTTGATAACTTTCCCCTCGGTCGATATTCTTCGAAATTAAACCATAGTCATTTTGATCAAAAATAAATTGAAACTACAAAAAATATCATATAAAAATGCATTATTTCGATGGTTTTCTATTGAATTTATGAGTATCAACCAATGAAATTACGAGAGAGAAGAATAGAAAATTAACACCTTTTACATTCCTTGCCGTTCAGTGCTATCGTTCTTAACCGGACCACTACTTAATTCATAAGAAGGTCAGTCACCTTGAACTTTGAACAATGGACACTATTATGAATTCAAGCATAACAAAACGACTTCGCATGAATTAATGCAACGACAGTTGTCTGGTATAAACATTGTACCACGTAATATGAATAATAAAGAGACGATTGATATATAAAATATTATCCTTCAATTCCTAAAAGAGAAGAAAAATCGTTTGTAATAGAAGGGGATTTTTGCGCGAACCTCTCCTTTCAAACTCTGTTACTTGTAAAAATACCATGTGAGCGCTCAAAGTACCAAGGGAAGCCTTTTCAATCCTCCTTGAGTGAGAGCTATCAGACAAGAGTGAATATTAATGAAATCAATGTGTATGGACAAATGGTCCGTAATAAGTCGCATAAAACATAGAATAGCTTATACTAATATACTACCTGTGAAAAGCTAGGAATGTTAAACGGAACTAGAAAGCTATGATGGAGCAAAAGTAAAGAGGTACAACTAGGGAGTTACCCCAATGAAAGGCCTCCCCCGAAGCTATCCTTTACCACTTGATCGTCCATAATGTCGCGTAGCGGTTCTGTACGAGTTCTGCACACGACAAGAATAATGCGAGACTTCTTTAGTATTTTAGCGCATTCCCATGCTTCCCGATATCTCAAATTCGCATTCGCATTGCTCCCAGTGATAATAAGTGTGGAGTTGTCAAATCCGAGTCAAGTCTGACTCCGCGTCAAATAACCGAGTCACTGGAATATCACTCATTTTTCTTTGTTTTTCTTCTTCCTTCGATTCGTTAGACTGACTTCAGTTTGGTATTCTTCTCGTACATGGTTGTTCTCGTTTGCAAAGCCTTTCAAAGAAAATTCCAACAGCTACCGTTCGCTGAAGAAAAGGTATGAAATCTCGCCAATTAAGCACGCGTGCAGTCCTATATATGTGATCCTAATGTCCAACAATCTCAAATGAATCGTGATATGAATATATTTCAATCATGGTTAAAAGCAAATCAATTAAAGTGCATATGAAGGCTGGCCAGTTAAACGTTTTTTTGAAAAGCTTATACCTTGTACCTATCAGGAAAAATAATAATAAAAATCTGAGAAAAAAACTTTCCGAGCTTGTTGGGGCCTGGAGAGAGAAGATGTGACGTCACCTCGGGAAGTCCTATTTGTGAAAGTGTGAAGCGAGCTGAAGTTTGCTGTCGGTAGCCACTTATTTTCCATTTTCAGCCCGCAATTTTTCAGAATTATCGAGAATTTATAGCCTACCCTCAGAGGAAAATGTCACTTCGAGTCTGAAGAAAGTAAAAAAAACTCAGAACTTGACTTTGGAGATGACTTTGTCTTGGAAGTCGAACGGTGGAGGTGTTCTAGCTGTACCGTGTACGACTCGCACTCGCAGTTCAAGAACCATGCGCAGATCAGATGAGCCAATTACAGACGAAGAATGGATTCAGGAATATAATACGAGGCAACAGAAGAGACATGACAGGGAAAGAGATTTCCAAAGGCGACTAGTGGGTACCGAAAACATTCAGCTCGCCTGAACAGGCTTTTATTGACGTCATATTTTCAATATGTCACTTGATGGTATTTGCCAAATACCTGCTGGATTGAATATTTGAGGTTCATCATACAAAATGCTACTATTACTATTCTAAGCACGATTAGCTTGTAGTCACGTAGGGAGGAAAGCATGAATACCTGCATGTCTACTTTACTTACCTGTCACACATGTACGCCCACTAAAACCTGCAGCGCATGCGCACACGTAGTCGTGTTTGTTATAGAGTGCAATGCATGATCCGTTACCACCGCAGGGTTTGCTTTCACAAGGAGACTGAAAAACACAACATAAAAACATATGGTATAAAGTTACACAAGAAGACTGAAAAACATAACACATGATGTGGTATAAATGTACACAAGAAGACTGTAAAACACAACGTAACAACATATCATATTAATTATGGTATAAATGTAGACAATGAGACTGAAAAACACAACATAACAATGTATCATATGATATAAATGTACACAAGAAGACTGAAAACACAACGTAACAACATATCATATGTTATAAATATACCGAAGAAGACTGAAACACAACATAACCTATTAAGTTTATAATTCCATTTTTCTCAGTTTCCAATTGTTAATGTATTGTTTAAACGGTTTACAACCGTAAAAATGATTGAAATTATCATTGTTTCTCATCTCATTGCTTCCTTATTGCTGTCTGGGATCTTAAAATATACCAAACAAATGAAGCCCCATTTTATATTCTTTACACAAGGATCTTGTTTTTCTTAATTGTTCTCAACAAAATAAGTGTAACGGAAAGAATAGGGAAACCAAAATGGCAAAGAATATTAAATTCGTAACTCTAAAATGCATGGTATGTTGAATTATGTGCACACAATTCGTTGCTCACGAATTAGATAGGACACCATTGACTGTAAACGGTTTTCAATCGTGATCTTTATGTGTTAATCGTCCTTTTGGTATCGCCGGTTAATCGCATACTTACCTTGATACTAAAGTGCACATATCCCTTGTCAGGTACGAAGTGCTTAGAGTTGTTGTACTTATCAGTTGACATCAACTCACAAACATGGCGGTCATCTTTCGCTGGGGTAACCTTTAGATTCATGGAGTAGCACCATGGCTCGTCCAGACAAGCAGACATGCAATCTATGTCTTCGTAGACAAGTTGGGATGTCTGAAGCAACTTTGCCAAATTGAGTGGCAAGAAGAGGCGGGAACTTTGATGGGCCACGAAGTTTATGTAGTCAAAGCTATCCTTCGTATCTCGATGATGGGTATTTAGTATTTTTTTGTCGCCTGCAGATTTTTGTATAAAGATCCACATAATAAAAGCCAGGGAAACAACTGTTCGTATTCTCATATTCGTCTCTCCAATGAAGCCACTTGAAAGCTAAGAAAAAAGTAGTATGCTAGTATTTAGTTGTCACTAGTATGCTAGTATTTTAACTCTCTCCCCTTCTCTCCCTTCCTATATGAGTAAAGATACAAAAATATAGGTCATTCATAATGCATAGCAAATAATGTGCGTCATTCCCTTCTCTCCCTTCCATTCATAACGCATAGCAAATAATGTGCGTCTTCCTTCATTTCTAGCTATATGAATTGCTCCAATATTCAGCTGTGAAATATTATTCTCAATACTTAGGTAATGAGTTTTTTTTTGCTTAACAAATTAACACTGAAGCACATATTCTCGGAGTTCTTAAAGTATGTCGAATTTTATGTGCAAAAGAGGCAGTTATTATGATTATCATGTAAATGATAAATATATTTTATTAGTATATACCATACCAGTGAATATCACTTTTCGCGCTCTCGGATTGGCTACTCAAATATATATAGTGAATATGATTTCATATTCACCTCCTAGCGAAGCAGCGATCACCTCGCGCGAGTTTTTGTCCATTTGACAGAAAATAAAATAACTATTTGGTGCTGGCTATTCACCTGCAGTGTGAAATATACTAAGCGGCTCGGTAAATATCCACCACTATTCACCTCCACTTCGGTGAATAATTGTTAATTAGTCAGCAAACCAGCTAATATATCGTTTGCATGTGACGTCATCAAAATTCTCAAATTTAAACTATAAGATCTATAAAGCTGTTCTTTTAACATGATTTAGATATCGGTATTCTCAGTATTCTTCGATAATTTTACGTTTATTCGTTTTTGAGTTACAGTATTTTGAGTTTAGTGGTAACCCAGTTCAGCGTTTCCTAAATGTCACGAAAACCATATATTTCGGCCAATTTAAAATGTCATACTTGATTACACCTTTGAAAGTGATATCTAAAGTGCTTTGAAGTGAACGATACTCATATTGATGGAGAAACCGTAGATTACGGTTTCGACGGCCAACATCTTGGTGTACCAAAGTTGGACAGCAACATGTTCGCCGCATTCTAATTACACTAAATTGTTCGAATATTATTTGCCTAACAGTCCGGTTACGAAGTACTCTACTGCTCCAAAATTTCTGTCATTTCTATATTTTTACATGCTCTATACACGACATTTAAAATATTTTACTAATATCAGTTTTTTTCTTGAGGCAATTTTGTTTAATGACGTCAGTGCAAACTATCTATACAGTTGTGTCATATGTCTTTAGGCGAGAGAATGCAAAGTGCGTATGACTATTTCATTATAATTATAATTTGTATATTATATAAACCGGCAAAAAACTGCAATTTACAGACAAGCGGGAAACCAGTTTGTTTTTACTACCGCACTAGTGCGTTCGTTCTCTGCATATTTATGTGATAATGGCGTAACAATTACTGTCATTATTATTTTGGTGCTATATTATTATTTACCTCTTATAGCTCACTTCTAAAGATGAAAAGTCTTGTTGAAAAATAATGTTCTCGCGAATTTGTTTATCTAAAAGGGCCATTTTAATTTTTTGGGTGGTTTTTACCAAACGGGTCGTACTCTATTATGTGATTAATATTATTCACTTAGCAAACTACCTGTTTAAGTGTCAGTTGGTAATGTCATATTGGAACTAGAACACATCTTAGTCAATAATGATATTATTCTTTAAATAATCACAATATTTTCTTCATTAGAAAGGCTGAAAGAACGGGAGTAGCTACAGCCCGGCGTGTGTAGTATACTAATCGTAGTAAACCGATGAATACTTGATAAAGTTTGTGTAATGTTTATAATTGTTTTAACTGATCGATCAGTTGTCCAAACATGGCTAATTGGGTAATGCATTTCACTTAAAGTGTCTATATATATTGAAATGGATATGGTATCATTTTAGCATTATGCTATAAAACTGCTTTAAACTAAGGGCGTGTTCGATTGACCGTATTCCGGTATAAGAATAGATGGAATAATCTCTGGAAATTACTGGTTCAGGCACATTTTGCACTGTAAGCTACTAAAGTTTGCTGAAATATGATATTCAGGATACATTTTGTATTCCATGGACTAAAAATTCCCGAAATAAGCGATTTGTAGTTATCATTCTGTGTATTCTTATTCCGGAATAATGTCAATCGAACGCATCCTAAGTAATGATTCATGTAAGAACGATAGCACCAACGGCAAAGGAATGCAGTGAGGTGTTAATGTTGTATTGTTAAAACTCTTGATTTCATTGGTTTAAACATAACAATCGTCCAAAAAGGAAACTATACGTTTGATGAAATTATATACATGGTGGTTCCATATGTCGTTTATAAATAAAATCGTATGAGAGGAAACCGATCAAATGTGCCAGTTTCGTAGCTTTTGTGTTTGGCAATTCCTATTGGTTGGAAAAAGACTTACTCATTAAAATGGAATGAAACAAGTACTTTCAGCAACTTTATTTCATAATATATAAAATACAATCTAATAGGGGAGATATAATTCTTCAGTTGCCAAACTATATATAAGTCTACGTATTTTCATAATTATTCGATTATTGCGTTCGACGAAGGAGAACTCATCCTAATCTTGTGGTGGACTCCCTGTGGTCATGCGTGGGTTACCTGTGCTTTCCCAGGCGAAAGAAAATGTAATTTCTGACGGTTGAGCGACACAGGAGCGATATAGTCAGAAATTGATATTCTGCCGGCACGGTAGAGAGGTATGGATACCAGTCTATAGCATTATGGGTAATGCTTCTAGCATATATAATGTTTCGAGCGGGAAAAGTAGTCATTCTAGGCCAGTCAGCTCCACGTTGGTTCAAATTATTTTTTTCTCTTCATCCATGTCGTCGGTTTCTAAAGAAGTAGCAGATCTTATTCAGTCTACTGTATCTAAAAACAACGAAGAGCTTATATCTAGGTTCTCTTTAGTACTTGCTAGTTCAGTAGAACAGTTAAAGAGATCCAATTCAGAGGCTAATGAACCCCGGGTAATGAACTACAGATTAGGGAAATCAAAAGACTCAAATCTAATGATCATAAGGTCTTTAAGCGCAAAGGAAACGAGATTCAGTATAAGTTTAATTCCAAATTGCAAGATACGCTACAAGACGCCAGTTATCATGTAGAAGCCAAAGCTTTTCACAAAGCTAAAGAATGCCTAGCTGAAGGTACGTCTCTACTACAAGAAAGGCAAAAACACGTGCTTTTAGCAGATAAATCGGATTTCGGTTGGAATACGGTCAGCGAATACCAGCAACACGAGCTTGCCACCGACGAAGAGGACGCCAAACGAATTCGGAGAGCAGAGGAAAGGGCAGAGAAAGCCGTCAAAGCCGAACGCGCTAAGAAGTCAAGGAAGACCATCCTTCCCTTCAGTCCCCGCCGGGTTGTACAGATATCCTACAACGTCCAATAAGCAAGCGTTTGCCCCAGAATTGCCACGTTCTTTCAGACCAACAAACAGCACAGTTTCAAGATCGGGCAGTTGTTTTGCCTGCGGCATGTTTGGTCATTGGAGAGTGAATTGCCCCTTTACAAGATTCGGTTATCAGACTGGTAAGAAATGACCGGAGGAAAATAGAGGTAAGACAAACCAGTATAGTTCTCACGAGCCGGTGATCTGTATTTTGACTTTAACGCTTCACAGAATCTGGAATCTCTTTCTCAAGATTTGGAACAAAATTTTGAGTATGAAGCCAATTTACATTGTAAATCAGTTAAAGGAAACTTAAGGAGTGCCGCAAGTGAGTGGGTTTCTATTCAAGCTAATGACTTTATTGTTAGTACAATAAAGGACGGTTACAGGATTCCGTTCATTCATGCTCCACCGCCTTTTGAGCGTAAAACAACAGATCAGCGTTACTGCATACCGAGTTTTTAGATGAAGCGCTTACTGACGGAACTGTTGTTGGACAATCGTGTAGAAGAAGTTTTCTCTAAGCCGTCTATTATCAATCCGTTGTCAGTTTCACGTTCAAGCATCAGGAAAAAAGAGGCTTATCCTGGATCTTAGGCACACTAACCTATACGTTTTCAAGCAGAAATTCAAGTGTTTTTTTTCTTTTTCACATTTGATTTAAAGTCCGGGTACCATCATCTTGACATTTTTTCCGAACATCGTAGGTTTCTCTCTTTTTCTTGTAACTTACACAGTAAATATCCAAGATTTTTTCAATTCACAGTGTTACCTTTTGGTCTTTCCTCAGCACCATACATATTCACTAAACTCCTCAGGCCTGCGGTATCTGCGTGGAGGGCGCAAGGGATTCCTATCGTGGTATACTTAGACGACGGTATCGGCGCTGCCAGCTCTGAGAAAACCGCCGCTAATTACAGTTCCATCGTGCGATCAACGCTATTAAAACTGGGGTTTATTATTAACGACGAGAAGTCGGTCTGGGTGCCTTCTACAGTAATTTCCTGGTTAGGTTGTGTTATAGACTCAGAAACAGGGATTATATGTGCCTCTGAGAGAAGGATAAATAAGCTTCAGGCACACTTGGAAGAAATTTGTTCTCAATTTGGTAATCAAGAGGTTAATCCCGCCGTGAAGGTTAAGTTCCTCGCTTCAATAGTGGGCCAAATTATTTCTCTTACTGTTTGCTGTGGAAACGTGACTAGAATTATGTCGAGATACTTACATTTTGTTATTAATGATAGAAGTAATTGGGAATCCATGATCATAGTTGATTATACAGCTCAATACGAGCTCAAGTTCTGGGAAAGAAACTTGAAATCTATTAATGGCACAACGTTTTGGGGGTTGGTTTGCATTCCCGTCAAAGTTGTTTATTCAGATGCTTCTGATTCTGGATGTGGTGCTTACGTTGAGTTTTCAGGCAAACTGGTCCGAGGTGGAAGCCAGCAAATCATCTACATGGAGGGAACTCTTTACAGTCAAATTAGCATTGGCATAATTTATACAAGACTCAAGGAATCGAACATCGCCTGGTATTCGGATAATCAGAATGTTGTCAGTATCATTCAGTGCGGTAGTAAGAACAGAGAATTACAAGATATTGCTCGGGATATCTTTCTCCTTTCTTCCAAGCACAATGTTGTTATATCTCCTCATTGGATCCCCAGAGACGCTAACAGTGTAGCGGATGCCATTAGCAGGGTTGTTGATTATGATGATTACTCAGTCACGGATGAGGTTTTTCTATATTTGAATAGATTGTGGGGTTCTCATTCTTTAGATCTATTTGCATGTTACTACAACACTAAAACCCCCAGGTTTAATTCTAGATATTTTCAGCCAGGTACTGAGGCAGTAGACGCTTTTTCTCAGAACTGGCATCACGAAATGAATTGGCTAGTACCTCCAATCAGCGTAGTGGGTAAAGTTATCAAACATATGAGAGTATGTAGAGCCCAAGGTACCCTGCTCATCCCTCTTTGGAGGTCCGCTTATTTTTGGACACTAGCTATTATGTAATGATGGCGTGCACTGGAACGGGTTTATTCACGATTGGATAATCTTGCCCAAGTTCTCTGACATCTTTAATCGAGGCAAAGCTAAAAACAAGTTGTTTGGCTACCAACCCATTCATTCTCCTATAGTAGCACTCTACATGGATTTCGCCCGGCAACCCAGAGCTGATAATAGGGGTTTTTGCACTGACCTCTCTACTTATTGTCACTTATGTTTGTCTTCATAGAGCAGGTGATATATGTGTATTTATAATATAGATACGATAGTACGCACGCTCTGATTGGCTAAAAAAGCATGTTTTACCAGAGTATATAACACGCTTGAGCGTGTAATATAGTTTTGAACTGGCGGTTTCCTTTCATCGCGCGCGTAAATCTATATCATAAAACAGATAAAGAAGCCTTAAATCCATGTTTTATACTATCATAAAACACTCTGGTCATTTGAGAACACTCTAGAAATGTTGAAAGCACGCGCCTTCGGCTTGTGCTTTAACATTTCTCTCATGTTCTCAAATGCCCATCGTGTTTTATGATAGTATAAAACATGGCTAAGGCTTCTTTATTTGTTAAATATATTCACCCATACACGCACTCGTACACGAACACGCACCCATACACGAACACGTATACATTCACGTACACATCGTTCTGCACCTCGTATGTTTGGTTATTTGTTTTTGTATACTGTATTTATATAGACGTTTGCTGAGGTTCTTAACTCATTATATATACTATAGGTCCTGTGCTTCATTGCGCAGGCATGTTAGTAGTTTATCAATTTATGGGTGTTTTCTTTGCACTACTGCGAGCTTTGATTACCTGTTGGTATAGGACCTGAGTATAGTCATTACTCAAAAGTAACTTATATGCATTGGTATGTTACCAGTCCCCGTGAACTGTCATGTTTATTTAGGTAGACCCAGGGAGTCATCATGTGTAGTACGTAGGCCATGCGTGTAGTTTTGAATAAGTATATCTAGGTTGCGAACTGTCGCGACGTCTGAGATAAGCCACGTCGGCTGATATGAGTCAGTAAGTAGACTCGGTACATTATCATTGCAGGCGGTATACAAACCATTTGCCATCATGTATCCTACGTAGGTGTGCAGTCAAGAATCAGTGAGTAGACTGGAGACATCTTGAGTATTTCCGCAGAAGTACTTATAAAAATTCATGTGCACCAGCTCTAACTAAGTTCGAGGCTACTCGGCTGGCACGAGTCAGCGTGCAGACTCACCATGAAGATTCAACAATGAAGCCCCATCGGCCGCCCGCCACGAGTCAGCGTTTAGACTCAGTATGAAGATGCAGTAATGAGGCCCCATCGGCCACCGCTAGTCAGTGTGTAGACTCGGCGGTGTGAAGTATATATGTATAATGGGACCCTGTCGGCCGCCACGAGCCAGAGTGAAGACTCGGCCAGTGGGGCCCTGTCGGCCGCCACGAGTCAGTGTGAAGACTCAGTAGTGGGGCCCTGTTGCCGAATGTGTACTAAAGGCCCCCGTGTGCCACACATGTCGGCGTGGTAGGCCCCGTCGGCCGTTCCACAGAGGTGGGCCAGATACCATGTATTCTTCTAATCCGTATTTATTTTATCGTTTCAGATGTCTTTAAGACCGGGATTTGGTCAGAAGTGGATTCCATAACTAATGTACATCTGAGAGCTACGTTGGCCAAACTTCAAACCACGGTTATCGCAGCTAAAGCGGAGGGAACAACTGATGGCTACCGAAGAGCTTTTCAGCGTTTCAACGTTCGTGAATAACACAGATGGAATAGAATGTTTTCCAGCCAAGCCACTTCATGTCGCTCTGTATTTACAGACACTTATGGAAAGTTCAAATGGTCTTTGAGTAATCTATTTGTTAGTTTTCCCTTTCTTTGTCTTTCTAGTACGGAGTTGTCTGGCGACTATCCCACAATAAACTATACTTACAAAGTCTCTTGTCAGTGTAGTCAGAATATGTAATTTCTGACGGTTGAGCGACACAGGAGCGATATAGTCAGAAATTGATATTCTGTCGGCACGGTAGAGAGGTATGGATACCAGTCTATAGCATTATGGGTAATGCTTCTAGCACATATAATGCTTCGAGCTGGAAAAGTAGTCATTCTAGGCCAGTCAGCTCTACGTTGGTACAATTTTTTTTTTTTTGGATTAATTATTTAGCTTAAGTTAATAGTGAATAGTCAGTTCTCTAACCCTCGGAGAATCCGGGTTGCTGCATTAGGTCGAGGAGTACGTTTCCGCATTTCCCCACGTTTTTTGCCCCGGGGGGGGGGGGGGGGGGTGGGGGACTCCCTTATGTAAGGGGTACATGGATGCTCGTCGTACCTTTTAGGGGTCAAAATCAGGAGTTTGGTACCACTTAGGGTATCCACCATCAAACAAAGACATTTCTATGTAAAGCGGTACCTTTTAGGGGTCGGGTGTCAATTGAACAAAAAAGCTGTTATCAATTTACATTTTTATTATCTTTTAGGGGTCAAAATAAGCTTGAGCCACGCCCATTTTAGTACCTCTTAGGGGTCAAATCGAAAATGTCCGACTAGCATTCCTACCCCTTTTATATGGGAGTCACCCCCCCCCCCCCCCCCCCCCCCCCGGGGTTTTTTGGCCACAACCCCAGGGTGGTTTTTTTCGTGGTTTAAGCGGTTTTTCGTATCTGGCAGTTTCCCATTAGTTAGGATACAATACAATATTAGTTAATTGTATTATGTAGTACGGAGTTGTCGCGTAGGGTAGGAGTTGTATGTAGTACGGAGTTGTCTGGCGACACCCACAACTATACTTACGAAGTCTCTTGTCAGTGTAGTCAGAATTCGAGATTTTTCGTTGGGTGGGTGGTTGGTGTGGCACACTTTCGGAATAAATTATCTCGGCCGGGAAACTGGTACGTAACTACACGATGCTCGCTTCGACTTTTGGTGCATAGTTTCTTTGACTTATTTTCCCCATTCTTGAAAATGCAGTGATGTTTAAAAAGTTCGCAAGGACGATTTATCAATGCCCAAGCCCAAGGAAAGTGTTTACTACTTCTGGAGGATTGGCAATGATGTCCGAACTATATCAAGTCAACCATGGTGTGTTTTGTAGGCACAGTTGAAGACGAATATGTTCTGTAGACTAGTCGAATGAGAACTCGGCCATAATTTTGTACTGATCAAACTATCGACAAACCGAGTGAATTTGCGATCGAATATTCCGTTGGCCGTTGGATTTCTCGCTGTATTGGATTGTGGTTTTCGATGAATAGATACGAAAGCTACAAACATCAAGATACTATATATAAATATAATCATACCTGAAGAGAAATATGTAACAGGTTGTATGCCAACACATGTGTGCATCTTACGTTTTTTTTGACGTTTATGCATATGAACACTGCATTTAGGCAAATTAAGAGTTGATCTGTAATCACACTTGGAGTTGGATAAGGGCTCAAGGAACTTTTAAAAATATCAACAGAAGGTGAGGGAAATTTAAAGTGTTTACAGTACGTGCATGTACACTAATAATAATAATAATAATAATAATAATAAAATTTATATAGCGCACATGATCCGAAAGTTCTAAGGCGCTTTACAGGAATATATATGTATATAACAATAATAAATCTAAATTATAATTAAGACATTAAGATATACATTAAAAAGACATTAAAAATATATATTAAAAATATACATTAGGAATATATCTTAAAAATAACTATAGCTGGACTAAATTGGATAGGTCTGACGGAATAGATAGGTCTTAAGATTACTTTTAAATGACATTAGATCGGTCTCAAGTGTCCAGGTAATCCATTCCATAGTTTTGGAGCGCAAACAGAGAAAGCTCTGTCGCCATAAGTTTTGGAACTCGACCAGGGAACTCGAAGAAAGCAATGAGAGGACGATCTTAATGATCGTGCAGGAACATATCTCACGAGTAAGTCAGTAATATACTTAGGCGCTAGCCCATTGAGTGCTTTAAACGACAGTAACAAAATCTTAAAGACAATACGTTGAGTAACAGGTAGCCAGTGAACTATTAGTAACGGGAGTTACATGGTCATATTTCCTTTTGCAACATATAAGTCGGGCAGCACAGTTCTGTATAAGTTGAAGTCTATGAGTAAGGCATTGAGGAAGACCATATAGTAATAAGTTACAATTATCAAGTTTACAAGTAATAAAAGCATGAACTAAAGTCTTAGTACTGTCAACAGATAGGTATTTACGAATGCGAGATATATTACGAACATGGAAAAAAGAAGACCTGCATATAGCAGTTACTTGAGATTCAAAGTTCATACAGTTGTCGAAAATTACGCCAATATTCCTAGCTGAGTCTGAGGCCCTGATCTGGTCACTACCAACATCGAATGGAGGAAGCTGCAACCTGGGACGATGTTGAGACCCGATGATAAGTAGCTCAGTCTTGTCAGAATTGAGTTTTAGTTTATTGGAAGACATCCAGTCACTAACATCCCTTATACAAGCTTCGATTCTAGAAACAGTTGACGCCTCAGGTGTATTACAGTCAAACGAAAAATAAAGTTGCGAGTCATCTGCATAAAAATGGAAGAGCATGTCATGTTTCCTAACAATGTCTCCTAAGGGTAAGGTATAAAGCAGATATAAGATCGGCCCAAGCACTGATCAATGGCAAATACAAATATAATGTGTGCATGATATGTTGACATTGATCAGAAATTATTTTGCAATAACAATGGACACTCAATATTCTGTAGACAGCCTTGACCTCATTTGAAGAATAATTTTAATGCTCTGGACTGGAGTGTAGTTTATACACATGGGTATATAGTTCTACACAGGAATATAATCACCAACATTAGTCAGTATAGATCGATTTAGCTTGTACATTTGTTGCCCATTTCAGATCATGTGACAGCTCGCCAGAGGATTCAGTGCTTTGTTTTCCAATTAGAGAAATTTGTATATTTCCTCTTGGGATACAGAAAAAAAAGGGAAAAGTCAGGGGACCTGAATTGGGACAACAAATGTACAAGCTAAATTGGTCTATTGTGGAGCCAGCCTTGGTCATCTGAATGATATACACCGAATGGTTAAACTATTAATGTGCATTATATCTGTTGAATTTGATAAAACTTTCCTCAAGATCCACATTGATTTCCAGTCATTTGATTACCTATATACATGTATTTAAAGGGGAACTCAACCCTAAAATCAACCCAATGTCTATACAAACATGTATTCGAAATAAATAGGTTCTGCTATTTAATTGTTCTGTGTTGCGCGTCTGGCAAGAGGAAATCCGAAAACCTTCCTCACAGCCTCCGCTATGTACAGACGGCTCAAGTCTTGTAATTTGTGACGTAGTATACGGGGAATAAATTAGTTTTGCCATGCCGTCCCCTACATTGAATAGCAGGGCTAATGGCTTCTAATTGCGGACCATTGTGTTTTCTTTGTGCTAGAGGTGTGATCGTTCTTCCTTGGTATGTGTGACGTACGTTATGGGGAAATTTGCACTGAATTGAGCCGCCACACAATATAGATTTTTCAGCGGAAAATCGAACTTGGAGACTAATTTTCTCCTCATAGACGCGCAACACAGAAAAATAAAATATCAGAACTTATTTCTTTAGAATACATCTTTGTAAAGACGTTGGGTTGATTTTAGGGTTTAGTTCTCCTTTAACTGAACAAGTTCATCCCCTTGAATAACTTAAGTCAAGACATTCAAAACTGTTCACATTTATTTAAAGACAGACCTTTTTGATCAGGATATTTAATAGTTTATACACACAGTCCACCACTGTAGCAATAAAGGGTGTGCATTTTCATTTGTGTCACCACAGGGAGCCCAGTCCTTTCTCGTACACAAATATATGTCGAACGCACTTTGATAATCTATGATTACTTCTAGTTTACATAATAGTTAGAATGTGGAATAGCAGTAACGAATTTCGTACTATTTCTTCCCCGGTTATTTTCAAGTCTATAATAGACAAATTTGCGTTATCATCAATGGCACATAAGGGGTCGACCATTTGACAAGGGGGGCGTGGGTGTTCTTGTCTGTGCTCGATTTTTTTTCTCTTTAGCAGTGTTGTTGCACGAATTTTTTTTTGCGAAAAAGGCGGAGCCAGAACAAAGCTTTTCCGCTTGCAGGATATTTTTTTCAACACCGTTGGCTTGCAGGATATTTTTTTTCAAAAACACCCACCTCCCCCCCCCCCCCCCCCCCCCCCCCCTCAAAAGTCAAATAGTCGGCCCCTAATGATATTAACATGCGTGTCACATAGATATGTTTCACCTTAGCAAGCGCGATAGTTAGAAATACTTTACATTTCAGTACTATTATTGATTATTGTCATTGTTGTTGATACTATTATAGTATTATTAATATTACTAACCAAACACGTTTCATGGCACTACCCAACACACGCTATGACGTAGCTAGCGTCTAATACGCATGCTCACATCTTATTACCGGTAGAGTGGCAACCATGTACAGCTGTTTCGTCCTTGTTAGGACTCATCAGCATGGCATAGCCCCAAAGACCGTCAGCCTCACTTTAGATCATAGGCCTCAGAATCTGGTAACTCTAGCGGCGAGCTCGAAAGCTGCTTTAAATCCCAGCCACCACGCTACACGTGTGGGAGCTAGAGATGTGAACAAGCGCTATAGCAATGTGGATCTCTCCGAAGAGGATCTGGTAGTGCAAAATGGAAATGGCACGGCCAAATCCGAAATTATAAACCAAACACGTTGCATGGCACTACCCAACACACGCTATGATGTAGCTAGCGTCTAATACGCATGCTCACATCTTATTACCGGTAGAGTGGCAACCATGTACAGCTGTTTCGTCCTTGTTAGGACTCATCAGCATGGCATAGCCCCCAAGACCGTCAGCCTCACTTTAGATCATAGGCCTCAGAATCTGGTTACTCTAACGGCGAGCTCACCACATTGCTATAGCGCTTGTTCACATCTCTAGCTCCCACACGTGTAGCGTGGTGGCTGGGGTTTAAAGCAGCTTTCTTATCAGATCTAAAAACGCTCCAGGTCCAGCACAGCGCCAGCCGCGTTAAAGACTGTTAAATGCTCCGTTTGCCGAAATGGTTGTCATATATTAATCAAAAGGCCATACGAATGCGACTTATGGTTTCACGCAAGATTTGTGAATATTGATAACAAAGAATATTCTGATCTGTCAAGTCCTCTGGCAAACTAGTTCTGCCAACTGAAAATTGCTTGTTTCCTGGACTTGACAATTCTTTCATTGGGACCTAACGTAGCTCCGCTTACGGGAGGTGTCTACTTACAGGGGGTTGATAGTAAGGGGTAGGAAGTGGCAGCCAACTGTGGAATTGTAAATCACATGCATTAAACGGGTATCTAGGTTCGATCTAAGGTTCATAGCTCAAATGTGTTGTCTTTTTACTAAGCTGACCTTGATTTAGCTAGAATTCAAATATAAAACTGCATGCATTTGAAAAAAATAACTTCAATCTCTTTGGGCCGTCCGCTTAAGAGAGCTTAATTTTGGTTATTTTTGTTCATGCGGACCTAGAGATAGGTGTCCGCGTCCGCTTACGAGAGGTGTCCGCTTACAGGAGGTGGCAAATGTAGTGTTTTATTATAGAAATTGTTGGGACTGCGGAATTGTGTCCCCTTACGGGAGGTGTCCGTTAGCGGAGGTTCGGCTGTACTACAAATGTCAGCAACCTGTAGTCAAATTTGCCTGCGTACAACATCCCCTACCTGAGGGAGAACGGCGATTTCATCATTTCCGTTTCTCCCCATGTAGGGTGGTCTGCGACTCAGAGCCCAAAACCGTGTCCGTGACGTCACTTCCAAATTTTTGGTAATTAGCTATTTATGCATAACGAAGTCAAAACAAGATGGAGACTGAAATGAGATTTCGAAGTGTAAAGTCCGTCGCAGAGGAAATTTCTCTCAAATTTGGAATCCCATCTCTCAAATGTGAACAGCTTAGTGTTTTATGTAACTTTATTCGTGGGAAAGATGTGTTCGTGAGCCTTTCAGTAGGCTCGGGAAGGTCACTGATATTTTCAACTGGCGGCCCCTTCAAACCAACTCGCGGCCAGGTTCGGGCTTTTGGAAGAAAAATGCATTAGTCATTGAAGTTACTCCGCTTTTTGCCCTCATGAAAGATCAAGTGAAACGCTTACATAGTCATGGTTTTAAGGTGAATATTTGAGCAGGGATTTTAATTGTCTGAACATAGATTTTAACCGATTCACTCATTCAGCTCCATCGGTGCAACAGTCAATTAAAACTCCCCAAAAAAGAAGAAAAAAGCAGTCTAAAACTTGAATATTGATTAATAAATGTAATGATGTGCCTTGATTGGCCTGTATGTGCTCTTTAATAATGACTTAATAAATATTTTTTTGTATTTTAATTCGTGTCTAAATGCCTTGTTTACACAACAAGCATAATGTGTTTGGTGTGCGTACCATTTTTTTTTGGCAAGATACGATAGCCATTATTTTTGTCATGTAGATGGAATGTTCTGGGTACAGGTACTGCTTGTCAGCTATTTACATGCAACTGTATTTTTTTTTAAGTAACATTATTCAAAGTCAGTTCACGTGGGGTTCTAACTTATATATATATTATTATTTTTTCGAGAAGACATACAGGCCGTCGACAGGACTGTAGTTTAAGTTAGAACTCTGTGTGTTCAGTTACCATGTTGGTGGTTGATACCCAAATATAATTATTGCAACAAAAAATATAAGAAAGTGCAAAAACTTTGATATTAGAATTTGATCTAGAGCAGAACTAGCCATCTCATGTATGCACCACTTGCAAATCTCATTTATTTATTATAAACTTCCCTTTTAGCAGGGATTCAACTGCGCAAATTACATGGTTACCATGGCAATCGGTAACGAGTCAACAGTGACACTAACAAACTCATCATGCATGTGAACTATACAAGTCGTATTTTATCAAAAGCAAAAACAGAGAATGGGATGCAGGTTAATTGCCCCATGCATAGTAAAACACTCTCCTCTCACTGCTCATATGAGTTAGGTTTATCATTATCCAATTCTCTGGTTTTCCTCCCTCTGTAAACATCAACATGTGAGTTGAGTTTTGTATATGTGCAAAACAGTTAATGTAGTGAGTAGTGTGAAAGGAGTAAAAAAGAAGGTCCACAGCTGTAAGTTGCAATAATCAGCCTATAGCTACTATAACATAAAATAATGGTTTATTTATTATATTTAGAAAAATAATTTGTTTATGTCGCACCACCTTAATCAATATATATCTATTTCAGTATCTGCATGGCATCGTTTCAGTGACATGTATAAGTTGGTAATGACATTTATTTTAGCTGGGAAAATTGAAGGAAAAGCTTAAAGTGCCCCTAACCCTTTTTTCATTTTTTATACATATGAATCATTGAAAGTTTTGAGTACTTCTGCAAAGAAATTTTTGGCTTACAGAGAATACGCTATGCTCTAGGCTTGTTTGAAATGGTCAAAGTGTGACCTCTCCTGAACCATTACCAGGTATAAAACTCATCAATTCATTGCCTTAATTTTCTTTTCTTTTCATAAAGACTAATTCACTCTATTCCCACCCATTGCATGAGTTGATCAGTCACAACTTGTTCTCCTGATTCTGTTTAAATGCATTATAAGGGCATTGAGAACCTGGGCGAATACTCCCAGGAATTTTGTGTGGGAATTCTGAAAATAGGTTAGGAACATGTATGTCAGGTCAAAGGCTGTTGAACGAAGGGAATCTTTTTTCATGATGGGTACTGGTACCCCCTGGTTGGGGTGTGGCACACATATTTCAAAACCCGGACCCGATTTCAGACCAAAATATGATTGTCCCTCCCTTAGCTTAATGCTTAATTGAAAGGATGTGCAATATTTTCCTTTTCCTGCACACAGTTAGTTAAAATCTATGTTCAGACAATTAAAATCCCTGCTCAAATATTCACTTTAAATCCATGACTATGTAAGCGTTTCACTTGATCTTTCATGAGGGCAAAAGCGGATTAACTTCAATGACTAACGCATTTTTCTTCCAAAAGCCCGAACCTGGCCGCGAGTTGGTTTGAAGGGGTCGCCAGCTGAAAATATCAGTGACCTTCCCGAGCCTACTGAAAGGCTCACGAACACATCTTTGCCACGAATAAAGTTACATAAAACACTAAGCTGTTCACATTTGAGAGATGGGATTCCAAATTTGAGAGAAATTTCCTCGGCGACGGACTTTACATTTCAGTCGCCATCTTGTTTTGACTTCGTTGTGCATAAATAGCTAATTACCAAAAATTTGGAGGTGACGTCACGGGCACGGTTTTGGGCTCTGAGCCGCAGACCCTACATGGGGAGAAACGGAAATGATGAAATCGCCGTTCTCCCTCAAGTAGGGGATGCTGTACGCAGGCTATAGTCAAATCAGCCACTCCTAAATTATTACGTGGACTTAAAGTTGGAATGTAAATCGTCTCTACGACAAGCTGGACCAAATAAAGAGTTGCTCTCCGATCTTACTCTGGATACCCTTGGGATTTATGGAACTTGGCCCACTCCGAACATTGTGAACAATGAAGTACAATATAAGAGTATTCCATAATTCGTAGAGACCGCAAGGGAAGTAGTCTGGGCAACTAAACATCCAAATTCCATACGCGGGGAGAGAGAAAAGAGTCGGCTATTTTCTCAGGCTAGTTCAATTCAATTTATTAACAAATACTACGAGGGCGAACGCAGAGAACAAAGGCCAAAGCCAGATATTTAAATGGCTTATGGTCAGTAATAATGATAGTATAACATTACCATATTTTTTCACAAGATGGAAAGAAAATCAAACTAGTAAATTAATAACAAACTCATGCACGTACACACACAAAATAGCTATAGTTTACAAATTTAATTTAACTTATCAATTTAAAATGAAAATTTAAGTGTGAAAATCCTGCAAAGAAATCAAGCTGCAAGACTCCGGTGGGTCGAAGTGACGTAAAAAAACGTAAATTATGTAAACAAGATGGCGGCGCCCAGGTCTTCACGGGGCCAACTTTGAGGTGCTCGTTCTCAAAACTAATAACGTTTTATCAAATTTTAATATATTTTCGGAACGGAGGACATGTTAAAGATTCTTCTGAGCCCAAATGTGTTTTTAACTCCGGTATCCCTTTAAATCGTAATTAGAGTCCGGGAATATTTAAATATTTAAACGTAAACATTAACTGAAATGACATATTATTTGTGCTGCGTATTTCGTAGAGTTTGCTTGAGCTCCGCGGTTCAAAACCCTTCCAGTGCATTCTAGTTGCCACTCAATCTTGTGAAATGCTCTCCAGTTTTGCTTTTTTCCACGCAGGTTCTTCTGAAGAACCTTCCTCTATAGAAAACTTGGATTGGACATTAAAGGGGCTATGTCATGGTACTGCGCATGTATCGAGTAATCGTTCGGTTCGTGGCTTTAATTAGATACAAACAGTTAAACTTCCCTCCTTCAATGCTTGATTGAAAGGATTTGCAATATTTTCCCAGGAGACTGTTTATATACTCTGTTTGTTGTTCATTTTTGCATATTTGTTTTGATTTTAAGCATCCCACATGGCCGAGAGGTTCGGTAGTTCATATCAAACACGATGGAAAGAGCCTGTTACTGTGACACTGCCCCTTTAAGTTAGGGTAATGTGCAGTCATCTTCTCCAGTTTTTAATTCAATGGGCCTTTTGCAGGAATGCAGTCACGTGGTTGTGATGAATGGCTTCGTTTATTTAAAGGCCTTGTACGAGATCGTTAATGTTATTAGTAAAACCTATTTGTAAATGCTATTTTTAATATGCAATCGATTGTCGATCTTTGTAAAACAGCGTTTTGAAGTTTGTTTGCCATGCAGCAAAGCCTTTCCCATTGGATCACAAGCGCAATTCCTTCGTTAATCAAGTATCATACAAGCACGTGACTGTTTCCTGCAAAGGACCTATTCTAGAACACTCGGCTAAAACTATGACGTCATTATCATGATTCGATAGCCTCATATGAATATGGACAACTGCCAATCAGAACTCACGTCCTGTCCAAACTATTTTATAAATATTGATATATGTCATGGTGCACATACTGATATAAAAGCTGTTACATGGTGGTAAATGGCTGTACATATATCTGGTTTGGTCTGTCTTTATTCAGATTCCCAAACATCCTCCGATTAATAGTCTCTTCCGATTAGGTATTAAAAACTATGTAGTTAAATTATTTTCGCTCGATGCGTCATTTAGTCAACATTAGTCTCATTCGGATGAACAATATCAGTCACAAATACCTGCGAGAAGGTGCACAAGTTCAAACTACAACAATACATAAAGTTATAAATAACCCATCTTCTCGATGGTATTTATGAATATTTAACATCAGAATGAGACTAACGTTGAGTAAATGCGTCTGTAGTCATCTCATCTAGCGGTAAACGTGAAACTGGACTATTGGTCTTTATAGGTACTACCAACCCTCGAATTATAAGCTTTCTCGTGGACCTTATTCGTAAAGGCATCAACACGAAGCCAGTTGACCCGGCTTGTTACAGGAAGAGAAAAAATACGTTCGAGGTCGGAAAATAACGTCAATTTCCTTGTGACAAAACTGAACACAACTCACAGTGCGGTACGACATAAATTAAAACATTTCTTAGCGGCTACAATTTTGCGATCTTTGGGACAACTGGCCAACATACCATTGTTACCAGACCTCTTCCCGCGCGTGCATGTGATATGAATAAGGAGCATGACGAAATACAAAACAATCTACTCCTATTAGCAGAGTACGCTTTCCAGGTATACTGGAGATAATATCAGACAAGTTTGATGAACGATGGCAAAGATTTGTGTGGATGAAAAATACTGCTTTTAAGAGGAATTTAGAGCAGCTTGAATCAGTTCACTGCACCCTAAATCAAGGTTCTAGAATAAGCTTTTCAATAATCCACTTTCATCTTTGACATTCTCTCTTAAAAGTTTGAAAATCATATCAGGACATTCACATCAGTTGTATCATTTCTTCGATCTCAGGGTGTTATTTTGTAGTTTTGTTTTAAGGAAACGTAAAGGTTCAATATCGATTGACAGTTTAACGTTTAATGGAATCATTTGTTTAAAGATTACGACAGATATCGAAGGCCTATGGATGCTTAGATACACCGCTAACAAACCAAATTGTACTTTCAGATAAAATGGACTAAAAAGATTGAGGTTTAGTTTTCATTTCACTGTTCTTCAAGGAGAGGCAAGACGTCCCAGCTCCCGCCCATCTCACTCCTTTGCAATCATTTTTATTCCGAGATACTGACCATTGAGATTGGACGAATGGCAGTTGTGGTACCACCAAGCCCCGGTCCAATCACTTGCACAGTTCCCACCATGAGCGTCGTTATCCCTGTCTTTAGTAGAGAAGGCCATGTTATTGTGTGGACTCAGCGCGCTGCCAGCAGTACCTGAATACGAACTCACACTCAGTCTGTACTTCGACGCTTCGTCACCAACGCTGACACTTCCATATTTAGCATACAACCTTGATCTTGACCAGTCCTCAACCTCCACACGCAGTGTCATACCCGTTCTGGCCGTCAGTCGGTGTATGTTGTCGTTGCCCAACCAGAACTCGCCATTCAGGTTTCCAAAGCCTGTTTTATATGAATTCCAGTTAAGGTAGAAGTTAACGGATCCATCTTGTCTTCTCTGGAAGACTGTCCACCCCCCTCCGTCTGTTGTCATGTCACAGTACACTTGGAAGGAACCTCGACCGTCAGGGTTCACTGTGTACACACCATTGCGTCTTTCTCCGGAAGTGTACAAGTCGGAACAATCCCGAACTGTTTTAAAGGAAAATTTGTTTAAGAATTGTAACAGATATATATTAAATTCAGTAAAGGATCGTTTACAATATTAATACGTCCGTTGATTAAAATGTACTTGTGAAGAAAAGGTTTAATTTCAACTGAAGTACGACTAAAAATGGCGCATTTTTAACATTGCGATTCACAAAACAACGAGGAGAATGCAAAAATTTTTCAAGGCTGACGGCGACAATTTGTATTTTGATTGGTATGACTGAGCACATTACCAAATAGAATCGAAAATAACAAAGAATGTTGATCGAAATATTTGATTGCCTTTTTAACACAATGTAACTGTAAGACAATGCCGTTACCGAGCATACGGTTGCAGTTGATTTTTCCATCTCCAGAGAATCCATTGTTGCACCTGCAGATATATGAACCTGGTGTGTTGATACACTGAGCGTTGGCATGACAACCGTGAGCACCACCACACTCGTTAATATCTGCAAGACAAGACAATATAGTATAAACAAAGATGACATAAAATAATCATTATAAGCAGAACATAACATGTCACTTTGTGCTGGAGGTCAATACAGAAATTAAAACGGTGCAATCTCAGGATTGCATTGAAAAATAAAGAGTTATATCAGCTCTACAATAGACACCATTTACCAAATTAATGTGAAACCAGCGTACCCGTGCTATATTAGCCTTTCAAGAGCTTTCCCGAAAACGTTTAATTGTGCGCGTTAAAGGGATACCCGAGTGAAAAACACATTGGGGCTCAAAAGAATCTTCAACATGTTCTTTGTTCAGAAAATGTATTAAAATTTGATCAAAGGTTTTTAGTATTAAGAACGAGCACCTCAAAGTTGGCCCCACGAAGACATGGGCGCCGCCATCTTTGTTTGCATTTACGGAAGTGACGTCACTTCGTCCCACCAGCGTATCGCGGCTACTTGTCTTTGTATGATTTTCACACGCTCGGAATTAAAGTGGATATATTTTCATCGAGATTGCAGAGGAATTCTTACAGAAACCGGAATTATGATGAAGACGACATTATGAGAAAAGTTCAGAAGCGTGGGAGGAGGAAGAAAAGCATTGGGAAGGCGAGAAATTATCAGACGAACAACAAGGTCTTGTAACTGCCATTTAATAACAGCAAAACAACATGGCTTAAAAGACTCGAGTGACTTCTGAATAAGTATAAGAACTACAATGTATGTGAGATACAGTTAAGGCGTTTATCATCCTAAAAACACCTAATAAGTGAGAGAGTGAGAACGCTGGTGGGACGAAGTGACGTCACTTCCGTAAATGCAAACAAAGATGGCGGCGCCCATGTCTTCGTGGGGCCAACTTTGAGGTGCTCGTTCTTAATACTAAAAACCTTTGATCAAATTTTAATACATTTTCTGAACAAAGAACATGTTGAAGATTCTTTTGAGCCCCAATGTATTTTTCACTCGGGTATCCCTTTAAATTCAAGCAAACCCCCTTAATAGACATCGATTCCAGAAAACAGCTTCATTTTCCTTTTTATTAAACACTCTTTTATTTATTGTGTTTTTAATCCAAGTTGACCATACCTTATACCTGGAGCTCCTGTCACTCGAGAATTGGACGGAAATCTGCGCTGAAACGACATTCGCAAAGTAGAGATATAGATCTAAAAATGTGTCTCAGTTTTCTGATCTCTTATTCCGTTGCGAAAATAATCTACTGCAAAGATTTGGAATACTTTATTTTAGGGGTTGAAGAAAGAAACATGAAAGTATATCAACTACAAAAACACAAAAAAACTGAGACACCCGGCTTTTTTGTCAACGTATTGATCTAGCTATATGCCAATTTGCAATCCAATCTATTAAAATCTAGAAAAACAGGAACTCCGAATATATGCTACAGAACTTGCATTTATAACGCCGTGAAAAATGGTTTCAAAGTTTCCTGGCATTCCAATGTGGTTCTTGGCACAATTAACTTATCTGTCATTAAGAATGTCATTTTTTCCAGTATTTGATGTTGAGCAGTAGGTATAGTGAAACACGATGCCATGTTGTTTATGAAAGGCCGCATGCGATTTTAAAATATATAAAATAAAAGGAACTAATAAACTATGACGTAAGTGATAAATACATAGCTACGTACATTGTCGTAAGTAATACGCTTTCCAACTACACGTTGCTACGTTGGAAAGCATCAAATGTTTAGAGTAGGCCCTTACCGGCACAGGATAGTCCATTTCCCACGTGACCACTATTACAACGACAATTATATGAACCAATGGTGTTAGTGCACTGGGCGTTGGCATGACAACGATGAGAGCCAGTCTGACACTCATCAATATCTACGGATAGCAATGGAGTATATAGTTAGCATATGAAGTCTTTGAGTGGTCACTATTACAGCAACACATATATGAACGTCCAATGGTGTTAGTGCACTGGGCGTTGGCATGACAACTATGGTAGCCAGTCTGACACTCATCAATATCTACGGATAGCAATGCAGTAGTTAATATATGAAGTATTTGAGTGGCCACTATTGCAGCAACACATATATGACCCAATGGTGTTAGTGGTCTGGGCATTGGCATGACAACTATGGTAGCCAGTCTGACACTCATCAATATCTACGGATAGCAATGCAGTAGTTAATATATGAAGTATTTGAGTGGCCACTATTGCAGCAACACATATATGAACCAATGGTGTTAGTGCACTGGGCGTTGGCACGACAACGATGGGAGCCAGTCTGACACTCATCAATATCTACGGATAGCAATGCAGTAGTTAATATATGAAGTATTTGAGTGGCCACTATTGCAGCAACACATATATGAACCAATGGTGTTAGTGCACTGGGCGTTGGCATGCCAACGATGGGAGCCAGTCTGACACTCATCAATATCTAGGAAACACTTATTGCTGAACTTATTAATGCTTTTCTGATGCCTATAAAAAAAACTATACGATTCACATGTTTTCTATTGTTCCTGAATTCTTAACAAAAGATTCCAAAATTGAAATTAGCTTCAAAAAAATATTTCTGCAAATATTTTAGTCAGAAAGATGGGTTCATTGCCTAGTGGCTCGTGATTTTCAAGTTTTTCTTTTGTTCTCCCAACACATTCCGAGTGTTTATATAAGATATCAAAGATGTGTTATATTGCTTTTATAAAAGTGATTACGAATAGGAAAAAACACGAGAAATAAATCTTACGCACGCACGATCAGAAGATCAATTCTCCTAACAGTCGTCAGAAATCGGACGATGGTGAGTTTGCACAGCGCGGGGAATCCCCATGAACTAAGAGAAACGAAGGCATTTCTCTCTGTTTGATGATATCCTCACTGGGAACTATGCTGCATGTGGCCATTAGGCTATGGTTGACTGAGTTATGGAAGAATGAGGTAAGCTCGATGACGCAAGGGAGCTAGAACTCCCAGTGAGAAGAAAATGGAGGCGGGAATAGGGAGGGTAATTTAAAAAGACAAAAGCGAGCTACAGTTTCATAGAGAGAGGTACTAGGGTACACAAAGTGTGGTCCTGATATACAGTATATAATTATCATTTGCAACTACGCTAAATTTAAAATAACAATGCAGTGTATGTGGCGATCCTTCTATTTATACAGAGTGTGTAAAGCAAAACCAAACGCCTATAAACGAATAAACGAAATATAAGAGAGAGCTATTGGACAAGAGTCAATATTAATTAATGTGTATGCACAAATGGTCCGTAATAAGTGAAATAAAACATAGAATAGCTTATACTAATATACCACCTGTGAGAAACTAGGAATGTTAAACGGAACTAGAAAGCTACGAGGAACAAAAGTTAAGAGGTACGACTAGAAAATTACCCCAAGCTACATGTATCTTTACCGCTTGATCATCCATAATCTCGCGTAGCGGTTTTGTACGAGTTCTACACGCGAGACTTTGAAAAGTATTTTAGCGCATTCCCATGCTCCCCGATGTCTCAAACTGCTCCCCAGAGCATTAGATAGCCACGTTTTCGCATTGCTCCAAGTGTGGAGTTCACCGGTTAAGGGTTGACCGAGTCAAGCCCGAGTCAGAGTCAGAATTAAGTCCGAGTCAGAGTCAAATGAGCGAGTCACTAGAAAATCACTCATTGCATGTTCTTTTTTTTCCCTTCGGTTTGGTATTCTTCTCGTGCATGGTCGTTCTCGTTTGCAAAGCCTTTCAAAGAATTCCAACAGCTGCCGTTCGGTGAAGAAAAAGTCTGAAATCTCGCCAAGCACGCACGGCGCAGTCCTATGTGATCCTAATGTCCTCCAATCTCAAATGAATCATGATATGAATATATTTCAATCATGGTTAAAAGCAAATAAATTGACTTTAAGTGTTAAGAAAACTAAATACATGCTGATAGGGAGTCATTCTAAACTCTCATGTACAAGATAACTTTAATGTTGAGGTAAACAATAATATTCTAACCTCTAAAAAGGGAGGTAGTCTATAAAAAAAATATACTCACTATCTCAAAAGTCCAGTTTCGTATTCGAAAATTACCGCTGAATGCAATGAATAGAAACGCATGTACGCAGGGTTAACCTCGTTCTAAAGTTAAACATTCATAAATACCAGCGAGAAGGTGAAAAACGGGAAACTATAACAATACGCAGACTTGAATGTTTAACTTCAGAATGAGGCTTACCCTGCGTACATGCGTCCGTATTCATTGCATTCAGCGGTAATTTTCGAATACGAAACTGGACTATTACGCATACCAAAGTCATTGCGTACAAAAGCCTACATATCGATATCCGGTGACTCACTTCCGCTATCGGCCCAGTCAAATCACTCGAAAATACATGGTTTTGGGAGCTATTTTGCCTTATAAAACAAATAAAGTGATTTTCTTTTTAATTCTACCTTCAAATAAAAGGTAAATAACATCTAATCTGCAACTAGTAACTGTTTGGAGTGATTTTGTTAAGATTTCGACTGAACAAATTTGAGTTTGCTTTCGCTAGTGAAGTGATTTTTTACAAGGCGTTACTCATTTATGGACGACCAAGCAGAAGAAAACTGGGTTTAACTTGGATACGTATGTCTAAACTTTCTACCGCTGTATTGATGTATAGAATAACGAGGTTCCTCGAGTTTAGAGTGGGAAAAATCGCTGTTAAATAGAGGAATCTGCAGTAGGGGAGATTTTGGAGCGGTCAAAACGAAAGCAGATAATTCTCCTTCGTATAGTTCTGGTATCAACAGGTAAGCCATAAATATTATAGTAAGTAAATTTTATTTAAACACGGTCGTTCTATTAATCTATTACAACACTGTTTTCCATAAAAGCCGTGTATAAAAATATTACAATATTTTGAATATAGAATATATTATGATATAAAATGACATAAAAAGGATAAAATGCTCAATTTACAGGGCATCAAAGAAGCAGTGGGGTAATTTGTTCAGCTTATTTCTAAAATTAGTTATTGATTTGGAAAGTCGTATCTCTTCAGGTAACGAATTCCAGACAAAAGCTCCTTTGTAGCCGAAACGCTTTTTCCCATAGTTTGTTTTTGGGAGGGGCAATTGTAATTTTGTTGTCGAACCCCTTATATTATATGGCGTCACAACTTAAGAAAATTTATTAATTAAATATTTAGGCGCTTGATTATTGTACACTTTGTACATTTCGATGGCCAATAGCTTACTTCGGCGAGTAGATAGTCGGTCCCATTCTAATTTTTCAAGAAGAGGGCCAGCACTATCATCGAAGTTTGAATTTGTAATTATTCTGGCTGCTCGATTTTGAAGTTTTTGTAATTTTTTGGAAAGCTCAGTGCCCAGTCCATCCCAGACTATGCTGCAGTAATCAAAATTTGGTTGGATAAGTGTTTTATACATAGTTTCAAGGGAGGACATTGGGACAAAGGGCTTTATCCGTTTAAGCGCGCCAATCGCACCTGCGATTTTACTTGAAATCTTCTCGACATGGCTTGCCCAAGTAAGTGATTCGTCAATATAAACCCCTAGTGACTTTGCCGAGGCTATTCTAGGGACGACTTCGTCTGCAATCTGTAATGTTGGGCAAATCATATGGGAGGATCTTTGTCGTGAGCCTAATAGTAGATATTCCGTTTTTGTCGTGTTTAAACTTAACCTATTGGATCTGAGCCACTCACAAACGTTTTTGAGGTCGATGTCGAGCTTTAGCTCAATCTCTGTGCTGGAATTACTTGCCATTGTAATACTAGTATCGTCTGCATACATTTGTGTGTTTGAAAACTCTAGGCAATTTGGAAGGTCATTAATATAAAGCAAAAACAAGAAAGGCCCTAAAATAGTTCAATGGGGAATGCCACAGGAAAGGACTTCAGTGTCTGACAATATTCCGTCGACCACACACTTCTGCTCTCTTCCACTAAGATATGATTTAAACCATGCGGTACTGGACTGGCACACGCCGTAGTTTTGTAGTTTTTGTAGCAGAATTGTGTGGTCAACAGTGTCGAACGCTTTTTTTAGGTCAATGAAAATAATGGCGTTAATCAAGCCATTGTCTATGTTCAAAGCCCATTTGTCAGTGGCATCAAGTAGCGCAGTAACTGTTGAATGGAGCTTACGAAAACCAGATTGGCAATTTGTTAGTAAGCCATTATTTTGTAAATATGTATAGAGCTGGTCGTAAATGATGCGTTCAATTACTTTGCTATTGCTGGTATCACTGAAATCGGCCTGTAATTGTTTCTGTCTGAGCGCGTCCCGCTTTTATACACAGGACTAATTTTTGCCTGTTTCCACTCCCTAGGAAATATCCCTTGGGTAATGGATGTATTAAATAAAAGCGTAAGCGAATCGGATATAATATCAGCGCCTACTTTAAGTAATTTACATGGAATGTTGTCTAAGCCAGTTGCTTTCGATGATGATAGGTTTTTTAGGAGTTTGTAAACGACATTCCTGGTTGTATGATGGAGAGAAATGCGACTGAAGTTGTTATCTCTCTCAAATAAAATCGCATTTACTTCAAAGCGATGACCAATACCAAATGTCCTCTTCTCTGTGCAATGATGTTGATATATAATAGCTGAGAACACACATCTAATTATCGATAACTGACTATAGCATTCACTATGCATGCGTACAGTATTATCTATACTAAGAGGTATTATCTGTAGGTTGTGACATCACACTGCTATTATCTGTAGGTATTATCTGCAGGTAGCGCTCGAGGATAAGCTAATATGATCATTTAATACTAGAAAGTAGAGAAATTATTTTGGGTTTAATGAAACCAAATTTTGCATCTTTATTTTATTACAGAATAATAAAGTTCATTCTTTTCTGATTATCAAGAATATATTTATTTTCAGTTCTGCATTCGGAAAGGTCTCTTTTTCGGCATTCAAATTGACTACTTTATGCTTAAAACTGTCCGGGGCCTGGAACGAAATCCTTCATTACAATGACGTCACTGTGAGGACTAGCAAGTGGCAATTCCTAAATATTACCATGTAGAACGACACGCATTTCTACAAAAAAAATACAATCTAATAAAGCACAATACAATTCAATATAAAAAATGAAATACAGTAGAACGCAACACAATACTTAACAAATAATAGATGGCTCTCCTTGTTCTATAAAAAATATTGCACGCTCGAGGTCTTGATAAACTGCGGATGCACGAGTAGATCGCGGGTACATTTAGCAGCATTTCAAGACCTCGAAAGTACATTATTTTGTTATAGAACAAGGAGAACCATCTTTTAGTTGTTTTATAATATAAACTTCAATCTAGACGAAGGAAAGTAAGCTATCTAATTTTAAGAACCCACATAAAAATCTAACTAAATCAGTCAATAAAATGACTACAGCGAAAACTCCATTTTACTGTACTTGACTTGTTTACAACATTTCTCGTCGCTGATTGATTCAATTGTGACAGCTTGACATTGACGATCTGAAAGCTCGTTTCTTATTGCATGAAATAACCTACTATAAAAAGAATATGTCGATTGATAAAAGTGAAAGACAGAAATTGCAAGACTGCCGGCCGCAAACGGGCTGTAAAATTGTCAACTGATCAAAACTGTTGCAAGAAACACAAGTGCTTTCTTTTTACAATATATGGTCAGCACAGGAGAAGTTAATCTGCACATTGTGATAGTGTTGAAAATACCTGATGGAAAAACATTCATAGCGAAAGCGTTCATAATATAGCGAATTCTGAGACTGAGTTACGTGAGTTGAGGTTCCCGACTATATTTTCTACAACAACAGCATCGTTGTCAGACACTGGCTATTTATTCTGTGGTCTGAAAAAGGACATTTTCATTATCCCAAGGAACAGTGTTTAACTGCTGCTCTGATGGCAGTGAGTTGCGTAGCTTTTGAGGCTCAGTTCGACTAATTATTAATACGGCTTTCGAAATTCTGGGTTCTTTGCAAGTTTTATCGTCGGTTTTTCATTCACGAATATTCAGGATCCTATTAAACGGCCTACATTGTATTATTTGCCATTCACTATTCTGGCTTCAGCATAAGAGTACAGGAGTATTAAAGTTATCGTCAAGTGCTTGGTGAGTCATTTCTTGTACTTGTAGTTGCTAGTTGTGTTGTAATAATGGCCATATTTATATAACGCCATATCACCACAGTCTCATGGCGCTTTACAATTACTGACATCCAGTTAGTGAGGTTACAGACTGCTTATACGGCGCTAATAGATGCCACGCAGTTTACATTTTTTTAGTGTGTGGTTAGTACAATGGCCCTGTAGCACAGCAGGTTCTCTCACGTCCCCTTCAAATACTGATTAGAAGGAGACAAGGCCAACGGCTTATATATGTCCCTGCCCAAGGATGCGGCCGGGATTCGAACCCTCGATCTCCTGCACTCGACCGTGCTCTACCAACTGAGGTAACCTGCTGCTGCAGCTGCTGCTGCTGTTGCTGTTGCTGTTGCTGTTGTTGTATGGTGTTGGTGTTGTGTTGTATGGTGTTGTTGTTGTATGATGTTGGTGTTGTGTTGTATGGTGTTAGTGTTGTGGTTTATGGTGTTGTGTTGTATGGTGTTGTGATGTATGGTGTCCGTGTTGTGTTGTATGGTGTTCGTGTTGTGTTGTATGGTGTTCGTGTTGTGTTGTATGGTGATGTTGGTGTTGTATTGCGTTGTGTTGTATTGTGTTGTGTTGTATTGTATTGTGTGTGTTGTGTTGTATGTGTTGTATTGTGTTGTGTTGGTGCTGTTGGTGTTGTATTGTGTTGTGTTTTTATTTTTGTGTTGTATTGTGTTATTATAATTGTGTTGTATTGTGTTATTATTATTATGTTGTATTGTGTTATTATTATTGTGTTGTATCAAACTGTGAATGAGTAACACTGTAATTAGAACTTCAATGTCCATTGTATTTTGGTGTAGGATAAAGTTAAATACGGGAAGAAAACCAAGGACACCAGCGACACAATATCCTCCACCTCCTCGCTTATTTTTAGCTTTCTCTGAAACTTTCTCGCTGGAGTCCGTCATGTTTGTAACAAGGAGTCCTCACAGTGACGTCACGCAGCTCATTTGGCCGCGCGGCAAACCGGACAGTTATTAGCATAATTAAAGTAGACAATTTTAATGGCGAAAAAGAGACCTTTCCGAAGGAGGAACGGACAAATAAATATACTATTGATAATCAGAAAAGAATGATCTTTATTATTCTGCAATAAAATAAAAATGCAAAATTTGGTTTCATAAACACTTTAAGATCTCAGCTGTTTCAAGTCCTTCTCGTTCCTTAAACTTGTAAATAAAAGTAATTTAATTTGTAGCTCGAATAAGAAACAAATCATCTACAAATTTGGTCGTAAATACACCAATTTACGGCGTTTCGTTTCAATTTTACTTCGATTTCGCTAGCTTTCTTATTACTAAAACGTTTGTTTAAAATGCATAATAAAACAATTATTGAAATCGGTTTTCGTATGATATTGATAGTGAAAATTATCAAGACCTCGGTCTGTGTTATCATGCAACCCTCGCCTTGGGCTTCGGCAGATATATAACATAGACCTCTGTACATGTGTTGATAATTTTCTTTATCATGCTCAACCTCATCAATAGGTGCTTTTATTGACGTCATATTTTCAATATGTCACTTGATGGGTATTTGCCAAATACCTGCTGGATTTAACATTTGAGGTTCATCATAAAAATGCTAGTATCTGATTATTCTAAGCACGATTAGCTTGTAGTCACGTAGGGAGGAAAGCATGACTATCTGCATGTCTACTTTAGTTACCTGTCACACATGTACGCCCACTGAAACCTTTAGCGCATGCGCATATGTAGTCGTCCTTGTTGTAGAGTGCAATACATGATCCGTTACCACCACAGGAATTGATTTCACAAAGAGACTGAAAAACACAACATATGGTATAAATGTAAACAAGGAGACTGACAAACACAACATAACAACCAATCATATGGTATAAAGGTACACAAGAAGACTGAAATACACAACATAACATGCATATGGTATAAATGTACACAAGAAGACTGAAAACACAACATAACATATGGTATAAATGTACAAAAGAAGACTGAAAAACACAACATAAAATATTATATGGTATAAATGTACACAAGAAGACTGAAAAACACAACATAACATATGGTATAAATGTACACAAAACAACTGAAAACACAACATATCATATGGTATAAATGTACACAAGAAGACTGAAAACACAACATAACAACATATCATATGGTATAAAATAGACAAGGAGACTGAAATGCACAACCTAACAATGTATCATATGATATAAATATACCGAAGAAGACTGAAAAACACATGACCTATTATATGGTATAAATGTACACAATATAACTATGTGTCATATAGTAGAAATAAGAGTGAATACAGGCAAACCGTGAAATAAATCATAACAGTAAACAAACTAAAATAGACAACACTCAGTTCACGAGAATATCGTATTTACTCGATTAGACTTCGGGGCTCGAATTAACGCCCGGTCTCGAATAAACGCCGGGGCTACGAGGCTAAATTTTAAATAGAGGCCGGGGTATCTATTCGAGATACCAGTGACTATTCGATTCAGTCGCTATAAGTGATTCTAACTAAGGTTTTAATCCAACCACGGCGACAACAGCTAGGTCATGTTCTGCTTTTCATTATAAATTCTCGTGAAACTAGAAAGGCGTACGTTTACGCCATTTACAATAGCCGTTTTCAGTTTGTCGTTTTGTGTACCTTGAAGTTCTTTAACTATGAGGAATCTATAGCAGTTCGAGTGTTAAATGAATGTCAGAAATGGAAATAAGTGAGATTACAAAATAACGAAAAATGTACCCCATATATATTTATTGATAAACGCCGGTCTCGAATAAACGCCAGGCCGACAAGGCCGAATTTTGAATTTTATAAAATACTCTATATAGATTATAGACTGATTCGGTAAATAATAATAATTATTAAAAATATACATACTTAAGTAAGATCCAATTTCCACTCTCCCCACAAACGTCTGCTTGCCCGAGCGGGACATTCCTTTCCCATAGCTAGCCAATCAGAATTAACCTTCAAAAATCTGGAAAGTTGACCTTCACCTTGGGCACGAGTTCGCGGGAACTTGAGAAGCAACAATTGGCGGATCTAGAGACAGCGTTTAGCAGTGTGTGCACCACATTCAAAATCCCCAAAGTGAATGACTTCCAAGAGAAAGCGTTAAAATCATTTGTGAGAGAAAAGCCTGATATCTTCGTGAATCTACCAACTAGCAGAGGAAAGTCATTAATCTACCAAGCACTGCCGTTAGTGTTCGACACGCTCACTGCTTCTCCAGTCCAGGTCATGTTGTCGTGGTAGTGTCGCCTTTAGTGAGTCTAATGAAAGACCAAGTGCAACACTTGAGAAGCATTGGCATAGCATCCGTTAGTCTGAGCGATTTGGAGGATGGTGAGACCGATCGTGTCATGGTTAAAGAACGAACGGTGGAGGAAAATGCTGTTGAATTCAGTCTACTCTACGAAGTTATGTGGGAGTTATTGGGGAGCCAGGGTGGCGCAGTGGTTAAGCGCTTCGCCTCTCACCTCTGTGGCCCAGGTTCGAATCCCGGACGCGGCACCATATGTGAGTTGAGTTTGTTGTTATCTCGCCCTTGCTCCGAGGGTTTTTCTCCGGGTTCTCCGGTTTTCCTCCCTCCTCAAAACCAACCTAAAATTCCAATTCGACCATGGAGTTCGTCGGAATACTTAACCATAAGCCTCTGGCTTGGGAGACCCGGTAACGGCTTCCTGTATCTTCGACGTAAAATAAACCATTTATTTATTTTATTTTATGTGCAATCGCAATCGACAAAGCACACGTGATAAAGCAATGGTAGGCTTTCGTTTTGTGACTAGCTCCTCCTGTTTCTATTTTATCTTACTTGCTAAAGCTTGATGCATTCGGGACGCGGATCCCGGACCGCTACATAACAAAAGTTTATACTTATTGAGTTACGAATTATGTTAGCTTACGAGTTTATACGTCGAGCTAAAAGTATACTGAAGGCGATCTGTAATTTTACACTTACAAAGTCAGTTAGTGGAGTCGATCACTTGAATATTTTTTACGACTCTGCATTTAAATTGATCGTTTGTTTATCATGAAATTGACGCGACTGTGGCAAAATGTTTAACCCTTCACCTGATCAGTACTACTATGGTCAACGCTGGGTCACCGTATTGAATAACATTAAAAACCTAAACCCGACCAACATAAATAAGGCGAGCTGCTCCAATATGCCTAATATTCTGTGTTCATTCTTATTTCAGGGGAACATCTAGTATTAACAAAAATGGCAGCATTCCGTGCAGTGTATTCTGAACTCCACGAGTTATTAAGAACACTCACTTCTGTGAGAATGATTGCTTTAACTGCAACAGCAACCGAGGAAACTAAGAAGACTATAACCGATGTTCTAAGAATGAGAGATGTGTTGGAAATATCAGAAAGCCCTAACAAGAGCAACATAACCTATGTTGTCAACTATATGCCCAATGATGCTGATATCCAAGACTATTTTGGCTGGCTGGTTGATGAAGTTAAACAACAACAAAAACTGGAAAAAAAACTATTGTTCAGACGATTAAACAGTGTTCTCTCATATATGCAACTGTAAAGTCGATGCTTGGGGACGACATGTACACAAATGATAGTATAACACTCCCAGGCTGGAAATGCTTCAATCCTGTACGCCAGCTGAAAATAAGGAAGCAGTGTTTACATCATTCCAAAAAGAGGATGGGAGCATACAAATTTTAGTGGCAACCATAGCATTTGGAATGGGAATAGACTGTAAGGGAGTTCATAGAACAATTCATTTTGTCCCAACTTTGTTGTTAGTAGTGAAGTTCATATTGCCATTTAACTTTCATGCTATTTGGTGTAACAATGAGATGTACTGTGACAACTTTCAGGATAGGTATAATGAAAGTTACATGTACCTAGATATCCATTTTGGCCCATCATTTTGGCATTCATCCAAGAAACTGGACGTGCTGGTAGAGATGGGAAGCCCAGTTTTTCATAGGTTTTATACAAGGGCATGATGCTAAACCATGTTGAGAGGGATATTAAGGAATATGTGAAAACCCAGCAATACAAAAGAAAAACTTTAATAGCACATTCAATGGTCCACTTCAAACCTGCTGTGACAACTGTGCACTCCACTGTGAGTGCAACATTAGGCAGATTGACCCCCCCCCCCAATCCGGGGGGAGGGGGGGGGGGGGAGGTATGGGTATTTTCTGGAACTACACATTGTGTGGTTCCCAAAAATACCCACCCCCCTCTCCCGGGTCCTTATCAGCAATAATGAACTAATAATGTAGTATCTTACATTGATACTCCCAGCTCTCTGCCCCTCCTTGGGTGTTGGAGGCATGTTATGGTGTATTTTCTGGAACTGCACATCTAGGGCTGTGGATAGTTAGATTTCTGGCTTGTTTCCGAGTGAGTTCATAATGTATTTATACTACAAGTCAGACTGTAATAGCTTCCTTTGACTGATCGGTAGCGTGGTTCTCAGCCTCCGGCTCATCAGCGCTTGTGCTGGGCTCACCCCTTCGATCGGCGTGTTGCGGTAATCTAATAACGCAAGGTTGGGGTCTTGGTTGCTTTCACTGCATTTTTGTAGCAAACGCTTGACTGTTTGAACGGCCTTTTCATGAAGTCCGCCAGACTGGGGGTACCTTGGGCTGGTTGTTGTGTGCACAAATTCGTATTCGTCTGCGAACTCCTTGTTCTCTTTCGATGAGTATTGCGGCCCGTTGTATGATACTACCTAGCTCCTCCGGGATACCATGTCTGCTGAAAAATGATTTGGTCTTTGTTATGACCGTCTTAGCACGAGTGTCCCGTAGCTCTGCAACTTGCGGGTAGCGACTGTAGTAGTCAACCACAATAAGGTGCGGACGGCCCTTCCAGACGAACAAATCGGTACCGACTCGTTGCCATGGGCGGCTTGGTATCTGGTGTGACTGCAGTGGCTCTTGGTGGTTGGCGGCTCTATCCTGTAGGCACGTTGAACATTTAGACACAATGTCCTCTATCTGCGAGTTCATACCTGGCCAAAATATGCACTGCCTAGCCAGGCGTTTAGTTTTCTCGATCCCCTGATGTGATACGTGTAGTTCCTCAGAGTGTCAGAGCGCAGGCTAGGTGGAATTTGAATGTTGTGTCCTTTATAGACAAGTCCGCCTTGTTCCATTAGCTCTTCTCTGAACGCGTGATACTCTTTGATTTCTCTGGGGACCTGCTGTTTGGTGTCCGGCCAACCGGTTCGGATCCTCTGAATGAGCTGAGCATCTGCATTGCTTCATCGCTAGCAATCTCTCTCTTGATTTCATCCAGTTTGCGATCCGTGACATAGCTTTCCTGTGACATGAGGTGAACGTACTTTTCTTCCTCAATGTCCAACTCAAATTGTTCTTGCGTAACTTCCGGCGGAAATGCTCGCGAGAGTGCATCTGCAATGTACATTTCCGTTCCTCTCTTGTACACTAGTGAAATGTCATATTCCTCTAATTGTAACAGCATTTTCTGTAACCGCGATGGTGCTTGAGATAAGGATTTGCGAAAGATTGCTTCGAGGGGCTTGTGGTCAGATTCCACAACAATTGGTTTCCCGTAGACGTGTTGATGAAATCACTTGCATCCAAAAACCACCGCGAGTAATTCCTTCTCGATCTAGGCGTAACGTTGTTGTGTCTTGTTCAGTGCTTTGGAAGCATAGGCTACTGGTCCTTGGTCTTGGAGTAATATCCACTCTCTCAGCCGATTCCATAAGAAAACCCATTTGATACATGATACATGAGCCATAATTATAACATGATTGACATATATTACAGGTTTCCTAACCATTCCACTCTATTAACTATGTTCATAATAAAAAAAATCCCAGTAATTCATACACAGCTTTTAATTACTCTCTGACAGTAATATACTAAGCTGTCAGTGCCTTCATTCACTCTTATTGAAGTTTCAAGAGTGAAATAATTAATGTATCTACCATCTTGTTATATCCCGGGATAGAACATTATTTTTATTAAAATAATAGAATCTTGCTTCTCTGCCAAAGAAACCTTCAAAATAAACAATTTTTCAAATTACTATAATGTTACAATAAGGTGGCCTGTAGAATGCATGTAAAATGCACTTATTTGCAATATGCTTTGTGTCATAGTTTTTCTAACCCCCTCCCTCTAAGGCCAAGACAACTAAAAAGGAACCAATTATTACCATTTTAATTCACTGTAAATTTCATGTCTCGTTTGGAAAAGTGCATTTAGCAGATCATCAATCAAACAAATACCACCAAGATTTAATTAATTCTACTAAGGCGGTGTGCCTTTGAAAGCTTTGTTTGAGACTATATATAGAGTCTGCATTGATTGACGGTCGACTAAATGCACAGACTTAAAACTTTCAGGGTCGCACTTCTCAACTTTTGCATATCATAGTTGAAAAGATCTTCCTTCCCACATTTTCTCAGTAAAGAGGGGTTCTTTCTTGAGCATAAACTGCTAACCTCCCATTAAGAGTTCGTAAAACCTTCTCAATAACAAGATGGGCAACTGGTTTGCACTTTAGATCGGCTGTTGCAATTCTCGAAGCAGGACCGTGAATCATTGCCTTTCCCAGCGCCTCGTATTCTGTTGTTAAAGTCTTATTAAGTGTCTTTGTGGGGTAATCGATCGACAACTTGACCGTATTCAAGACGGTCTCGGTTCTTTTCGACGATTCCTTGATCGGAGTTTACGTAAGAATTGGAGCACATATAAGTGGAGTTCTTAGAGGTTCTGGTATAGCAAATCAATTGAAAGCATGCTGTACGAGTTGAACGCTGTACAGGTTTCCTAGGAGTGCGTTCGATTGAACGTATGAAGAAGTACAAGTGGTAGAAGCACTAGGCTTTACAGTGAATGGTAATGCATCAGAATTAATACCAGATGTTTCGAATTTTAGAGATTTCGCTGTAGCGAGTTTAGGACCACCACGTTTCCAAGCGCGACCGTGGCCGACGTTTTGAGTTTCGATGTTCTCTACATGAACTTCCGATGCCCTCTGCCTTTTAACTCTTTGGATACTGGAGTGATAAATGCTGGGATCTCTTCCTTGAGTCCTTCTATAGACTGTTTTACCTTTTTCGAAACGAAGAATCCGCTCGTAGCACTTCGTACAAACAAACAAGGCTGTTAAAAACGCCCAGGTCTATAGATACCGTCCACTCGATTAAACAAGCGATGTCTGTGCTGCTTTTCCCAAAAATCCTTACCCTACTAACAGATGACTCAGAACTTGAGTGGCACAGAAAACATTTACAATGGCTTTCCACAATTTTCTTCGGAGTTTCATTCATATACATGTATTCCAACTACAGAAGCTCTGATCTACTCGAAACAAAATAAAACATTTTCGCGGGAAGTCATATTGCGTTGTAGAGCGGTTTTCAGTTGAGTATAGTGAAACCAAACGCAAATTACCCACAGCCAGCCAATCATAGGAGCTAGTAATTACAAGTAACTCATAAATGGCTTCCCTGTGAGCCAATGATAAACCAAAGCAAAACCAAAACCAATTTGCGTTTGGTTTTACTTTGGATTCTGATTGGTTGGTTTACTTTCTCAGCCAATAGGAGAGCTTAGTAAACGCAAAACCAAAACACTTCCGACACTCAATTGAAATCCGCTCTATTACGAGAGATCTGTTTGGTCTTGTGAAGACAATAAACTGAAACTCGATTGGCTAGTGTACAACAATGGGAAAGGAATGTCCCGCTCGGGCAAGCAGGCGTTTTTGGGAGAGTGGGAATGAGCCCCTAAAAACGACTGCGGGGAAGGCTAGTAAGATCCCTACACGCTAGGAGATCCGGTTGTTTATCATTTCTTCTGTAGCCCCCCTCCAATTTACTAACATTAACGTATCCCCTTTTTCATTTCGATTTAGTAAGTTTATAATTCATTTTTATCAGTTTCCAATTGTTAATGTATTGTTTAAACGGTACAACGGCAAAAATGATTGGAAGTATTGTATCTCAGCTCATTTGGATTACTTTCAAATCTTATTGCTGTCTGGGATCTTAAAATATACCAAACAAATGAAGAGCCATTTTATATTCTTTACACAAGGATCCTTGTTTTTCTTAATTATTCTCAACAAAATAAGTGTAAGAACGAATGGGGAAACCAAAATGGCAAAAAAATATTAAATTTGTAACTCTAAAATGCATGCTATGCTGAATTTTGTGGACATAATTTGTTGAACAAGAATTAGATAGGACACCATTGACTGTAAACGGTTTTCAATTGTGATCTAAATGTGTTAATCGTCTTTTTGGTATCGCCGGTTAATCGCATACTTACCTTGATACTAAAGTGCACATATCCCTTGTCAGGTACGAAGTGCTTAGAGTTGTTGTACTTATCAGTGGACATCAACTCACAAACATGACGGCCATCTTTCGCTGGGGTAACCTTTAGATTCATGGAGTAGCACCATGGCTCGTCCAGACAAGCCGACATGCAATCTATGTCTTCGTAGACAAGTTGGGATGTCTGAAGCAACTTTGCCAAATTGAGTGGCAAGAAGAGGCGTGAACTTTGATGGGCCACGAAGTTTATGTAGTCAAAGCTATCCTTCGTATCTCGATGATGGATATTTGGTATTTTCTTGGAGCCTGCAGATGTTTGTATAAAGAGCCATATAATAAAAGCCAGGAAAACAACTGTTCGTAGTGTCATATTCGTCTCCCCAATGAAGCTACTTGAAAGCTAAGAAAAAAAAGTAGTATGCTAGTATTTATGAGTGTCTTACTTATGAGTATCTTACTTTGTTTCCCCTTCTCTCCCTTCCGATCCTGTATGAGTAAAGATACAAAAATGTAGGTCATTCATAACGCATAGCAAATAATGTGCGTCATTCCCTTCTCTCCCTTCCATTCATAATGCATAGCAAATAATGTGCATCATTCCCTTCTCTCCCTTCCATTCATAACGCATAGCAAATAATGTGCGTCATTCCCTTCTCTCCCTTCCATTCATAACGCATAGCAAATAATGTGCGTCATTCCCTTCTCTCCCTTCCATTCATAACGCATAGCAAATAATGTGCGTCATTCCCTTCTCTCCCTTTCATTCATAACGCATAGCAAATAATGTGCGTCATTCCCTTCTCTCCCTTCCATTCATAATGCATAGCAAATAATGTGCGTCATTCCCTTCTCTCCCTTCCATTCATAACGCATAGCAAATAATGTGCGTCATTCCCTTCTCTCCCTTCCATTCATAATGCATAGCAAATAATGTGCGTCATTCCCTTCTCTCCCTTCCATTCATAACGCATAGCAAATAATGTGCGTCATTCCCTTCTCTCCCTTTCATTCATAACGCACAGCAAATAATGTGCGTCATTCCCTTCTCTCCTTTCCATTCATAACGCATAGCAAATAATGTGCGTCTTCCTTCATTTCTAGCTATATCAATTGCTCCAATATTCAGCTGTCAAATATTTTTCTCAATACTTAGGTAACGTGTTATTTTTTGCTTAACAAACCTATATTAACACTGAAGCGCATATTCTCGGAGTTCTTAAAGTATTTCGAATTTTATGTGCAAAAGAGGCAGTTATTATCGTTATCGTGTAAATGATAAATATATGTTATTAGTATATACCACACCAGTGAATACAACTTTTCGCGCTCTCAGATTGGCTACTCAAATAGTGAATATGATTTCATATTCATCCCTGAGCGAAGCAGCGATCACCTCGCGCGAGATTTTGTCCATTTGACAGAAAATAAAATAACTATTTGGTGCTGGCTATTCACCTGCAGTGTGGTATATACTAAGCGACTCGGTAAATATCCACCACTATTCACCTCCACTAAATACTTCACGTGGGAATCATGTAGTGGTTTCCTATAACCCTCCCTATTATTTCAACCAATACTAAATCCAAGCTGCCTACGTGAAGTATTTCTTGGCGGGCTTTTGTTAGACTCGTTCTGATGCGACAGCCTTTGTTATTCAAATTGTCGGCTATTGTTCAAAAATTGGCGGCTATTGTTCAAAAAGCGATTTGGCGGGCCAATATTGCGTGCGCATACCTGAGAAAATGGTTTATTACACTAAATTGTTCGAATGTTATTTGTTCGACAGCTCGGTCACGAAGTACTCTACTGCTCCAAAATTTATATATTTTAACTACTCTATACAAAACATTAAAAATATTTTACTAATATCATTTTTTTCTTGAGACAATTTTGTTTTATGACGTCAGTGCAAATTAACTATCTGTACGGTTGTGTTTTTAACGAGTCATGTATGTTGGAGAGCCTTTGGACGAGAGAATGCAAACTGCGTATGACGAATATATTAAAAAATACAGCCATATCAGCTGGTTAGCTGACTAATAATTTGTATATTATATAAACCGGCAAAAAAACTGCAATTTACCAGCAAGCGGGAAACCAGTTTGTTTTTTTACTACCGTACAAGTGCGTTCGTTCTCTGCATGTTTATGTAATACTGGCGTAACAATTACTGTCATTATTATTTTGGTGCTATTATTATTTACCTCTTATAGATCAGTTCTAAAGATGAAAAATCTTGTTGAAAAATAATGTTCTCGCGAATTTGTTGATCTAATTAAAAGGACCATTTTAATTAGTGGTTTCACCAAACGGGTCGTAGTATTGTGTAATTAATATACTACCTGCTAATCAAGTGTCAGTTGCTATAATGTCATATTGAGACTAGAACACGTCAGAGTCCATGATGATATTATTTGTTAAATATTCATAATATTTTCTTCATTAGAAAGGCTGAAAAAAACGGGAGTAGCTACAGCCCGGCGTGTGTAGTATACTAATCGTAGTAAACCGATGAATACTTGATAAAGTTTGTGTAATGTTTGTAATTGTTTTAACTGATCGATGAGTTGTCTAAACAAGGTTAATTGGGTAGGTGCATTTCAATTAAAGTTTCTCTATTTAAATGGATATGGTATCATTGTAACATTATGCTAAAACTGCTTTAAATTAAGGTGGTCCGCGGGTATTCATCTGACACCGAATTGGAAACACAATGATTCACAGTTTTAAGCAGGAAGATTTTGACCGATTTTGAGAGTCTTTGAACTATGCATTTCCTGATATTGCACTAAGTAAATAAACACAAACAGAATTTCAAAATATATAATATTTTAGGAGATATATAAAGTTTATAATGTACTATCGATGAAAACTCAAAATATGACGAACGTGTGACCGACATATAATAATTCAAAAAGTGTCAAGTTTTTTACGCCCCAAAGTCTTTAGTAGCGCGCGGGACATGATGATGTCCAACGGAAAACTTGACTTTGGTGTATCATACTCTTGTTGAGCATTACTTTACTCAGTCATTGTAGTGTCGTCTGGGACAACCTCACAGATAGTCTATTACTAAAGTTATAGATTAAGACTTCAGAATAGAGCGGCCCGTATTATTACTAGAACTTCATACGATACACCATCTGTTGAACTGCGTGCTCAACTAAATTGGAATAAATTAGAACAATCGAAAATGCCAAAAAGCCATTTGGATGTTTAACATTTTAAATAGTCAGGCTCCACCTTATCTAACAGACCAACCAGATGTACAATCATTATTTACGAAATTCCGACATAAATCTACCGGAGGTTCTACTACCTCCCTTCGCAAACGTTATGCGCGAAGGAGCGAAGCGACGAGAATCTCTGGCCGCACGGCTTGCGAGTCTCACTTCCATGTTCGAACTTGGTACAGAATTTGTATCAGGCTTATTATTGGTTTAGTTATATTTAGGAATGATATCAGACCTACTTGTTGGTGAAAGTCTTTGGTGTTTGAAATGATTCCCGTGTTATGTTCGTTCTTGAACTTGTAATTTCTGCATTCTTTTTTCCTCAGAAAGCCATTATTATAGTTTAGTGTCCTCTAAATTCACTTGTGGAATCACACATTAGAGACGTGGAGGGCATGCATGTTTGCTAACCGGCGAGAATGTTGACACAAATCGTGTTCGAGCTCTAGAACTGCAGTTAGTCGTAAATGGTTCTGGTATTGATGATAATAATATTGATCATATTCGAGTTTTCTATTTCTTTTTTACCAGTTAACAAGTTATAATTTTCGAAACGTCGCAATTACAAATTCTACATAAGTGATTTATATCAAAATCAGGCTTCAGTGTACCCTGGTTCCAGAGGTTTTCTCAGTTTTTAAGCGACGGTTAAGCCACGAATTAAGCGGCGCAGTTTTATTTCCCTTCTCGCTGCTTTGCAGCTCGCTGGCGCTGCTTTGCAGCTCGCTGGCGCTGCTGTCACTTCGCGGCTTAACCGTCGCTTAAAATTTGAGAAAACCTCAGGAACCAGGGTAGTTTCAGTGGATTCTTTTGCATTATCTGACATTTCGAACACACGCGCAAATCAGTGGTACGGAAAAGTGTAAACATGTATTTGACAGCTAACATGACGTTGTGACTGCAAAACCGGCCGGTTTTTCGAGAAAATCGGGCCTTTGAAGCGGAGGACGGACGTTTAGCGGTAGACGACAGTGGAAAAGCTGAAATACTGAACACATATTTCGCCAGAATAGGAGAGAATTTATCGAGAAGCCTACCAGATCCAGTTATTTCATGTTCGGAGGAAGCAGAGAAGCCAGATGTTCCCGTCCTATCTTGTGTCTGCTTACGAGAAAGTGAAATCAAGAGGAAAGTTGAGGCATTGAAGTCCAACAAGTGCACTGGGCCTGATGTAATATCTCCTAAACTAATAAAGTTAGCTGGCTCAGCAATAAGCTCACCTCTGACTAATTTATTTACATTGAGCGCAAACTCCGGTGCTGTTTTGAATGCCTGGCAGATAGCGAGGTTATCGCCAATCGACAAACAAGAAGATGAATCAGAACGAGAGAATTACAGGCCAATCTCTATTCTAAGTGTGCCAAGTAAAATTATGGAGTCCTGCGTTGCTGACGCACTAATTAGGCATGTTTTTTGAAGACAACTGGAGAGAGGTAGTGTGCCGTGGTCAGGCCGTATCGTCCTGATTGATCAATGAGAATGATAGTTTATATATATATATAGTAGTTATTATACACTGTAAATTATATCATCTGTAAGAGATTTAGTGAAACCTTGTTAAATTTAAAGCACTATTCGGTCAATAATTTTATTGCTGCTGCGTGCAATTACAAAGATGCAAACCTGATAACAAAGCACAAATGGCATGTCAGCTGCCTTCAATGATCAAGTCTACCATCCCAAGATCCAAGATACATAACTGGCGAGAGTTTATATGAATGCAAACATTATACCGGTAAACGTGCAACTGTCCAAGTGAAAGATTCAAATAGAATCGATTATCTAAGATCATATACTACTCTTAATTTGTGTTTTCCCCCTCTCTGCTGCCTAATCTTTAAGGTGGCCCGCGGCTATTTATTTTGGCAACGGGGGTCTTTTTAAATCGCGTTTTTGAATAGCTAAACATTATCCGATTTCTGAGATTTTTTGAACTTTTAATAAAGAATCCTCGAATTTTATAAAAAGTACAATTAGAAAGTGATTAACAAGGAATTGCTGAAGATATAAGCGATTTTCCAAAACGTTGTTTTTTAGGAAAGAGCGTATATTTCAAAACTCAAAAGATGGATTTGTTCCATTTTACTGGGAATCGCGAGGCAAGGAATAATTAAAATTATTGTTGAAATTAAAATGAGGATTATATTGTAATTCATGGCTGTGTGCAGTAACCCATGAAACAGGTGTTATGTGTTATGTCCACATGGTAGTCAGTAGCGACGAGGGGAGAACATTTGAAGAACGTTTCCACAGTAGGATACTCCTTGGCACCAAAACATTACTCAGCCTGGAACTATTATTACAAATACCTTACTTACACTTGCAAAATTAATCCTCATTTTAATTTCAACATTAATTTTAATTATTCCTTGCCTCGCAATTCCCAAGTGGCAGAACCCGTGCGGAAATTCGAAACAAACACATTGAATAATTTAGCGATCATGAGGGGTTTTCCAAGTATTTAGATTTTAGAAGTCTCGCACAAGCTGAAGTTTACAGCCTTTATTTCTCAAAAGCGTATGGTCAAAGCGCGCTGAAACTCGGTAAGGTACTTTAAAATATGCTACTGTAAGTCATATTAGGAACTTAAGAAAAACAAAAGAGTGATTTTTTTTGACGCCGAAAGAATACAAATTTCTCGATTTTTGCAAATATTCAGCAATAACCTATCTTACTTCGTTCGCCGCATAACGTTAATTGCAGTTTTCCGATCTTCTTGCCTTTGGCACAGAAGTTTCAAGTGGTATTGAACTTCCATATGGTATGTACGACTTAATTATTACTGTAATATTTCTCCGGCAGTTGAACCAGATGCATGAGCATAACATTTTAAGGTTAAAATTGATCAGCCGTTTGCTGAGAAACTTGTATGGTGCCGATTAACCTGAAACTTGCCTGTCACAGACCTTGGAGGTTGGGCACTCGTTGAAAGTAAAATGGAACAAATCCATCTTTTGGGTTTTGAAATATACGCTCTTTCCTAGGAAACAACGTTTTCAAAAATCGCTTATATCTTCAGCAATTCTTTGTTAATCACTTTCTAATTGTACTTTTTATAAAATTTGATGATTCTTTATTAAAACTTCAAAAAATCTCAGAAATCGGATAATGTTTAGCTGTTCAAAAACGCGATTTAAAAAGACCCCCGTTGCCAAAATAAATAGCCGCGGGCCACCTTAATGAGTACTCACGTTAGCAATTGTTCATCATTAACCTACAATCACAGAAATGCGAATTCGCGCGATCGGCCGCTCATTGGAAGAATAATAGCAACTTATCATATGACCCGTACGGCCCCGCGCGCGCTTTCCTTTCAAACCATTTACAAAAGTCACGTGATGATAGCCGGACGTGTATGGCGTGAGCGGGCCGTAAAAAGCCGTCCGGCCCTGCACATTTTTTTCTTGCTGTTTTGTGGTTGGATCTACAAAAAATATGGTCATATCATAAAAATCCTATTGACTGACTTAGGTCAGTCAATATCGAGTGCAGCCTTCCCTATTTTTAGGAAGAAGAGGCTCGGAAAAAAAATCCGGCTAAAATCAGCTTAAAACCACCCAACAAGGAGAGAAACATGACAGAAGACATCACAGTGGCAAGGTAAGTCATTTTTATTCAAACATTTTACAGTATTTCTGGCTAGTAAACAGAGCTCGTTATTCGCTCCCATATTTTCGTAACTTGTCAGCTTGGGCTGCCTGTGTTAGAACTAACAAGTTTACCATATACGCTTGCTACGTATACGCTTCGCTACTGCCGGGACGCTCGTGCACACAAGTATGTAGAATCTAGACAAAAGAGAAATTTCTGAAAGACACAAGCTATAAACAAAATGATACAGCAATGAAACTTGCGTGGATGAATGTTGTTGCTTTTATTCCGCGCCCTTAAAATGATTCAATGCTCTTGAAATTTACAGGGACAGGGTAGTACATGCTGAAAAGATTTAAAACAATATTTATCGACTAGTTTTCGAATTACAGCTTCCTTAGCTAATACGTTACTATTTTGAGTAAAATGAGCATATTTATGACATTACTTATTATTCCATAAACCGAAATCGAATAAAGCAAATGGAATGAAATTTTCATGGGAAGTACTGCTATGCCACAGGTATGAGATACTAAAACATCGCTTGAATCGGTCCGGAAAATACAGTTCTCGACGACTAAATAGAAAGTAAGGCGAATTGTTTATTTTTTAAACAAAAATATTCAACTCAATTTTTTTTCGAAAACGCTCTCATACCATTTTTTTAAACTTTGCAGTCTTGATGAATTATGAATTGCACATCATCAAGTGACGTCATGATGACATCATGAAATTTGTGAGCATGCGTTTGCCATTATGACAATGGGTACATGTGTCTACTGTACATGTATAATATTATTGTAATATTAATGAATAATTAATGAGGGTGATAACCAATCCCAGCTCAGTATTCAGATCACATGCACAGTACTGTAAATCGCAATAAAATTATTAATGAGTAAATCAACTTTTGATAAAGATTTCGTACTCAGCTATTAAGTATGCATAACTTTCGATAAAGATCTGTAGTTCCTATGGGACATACATGGTCATTTCAAGTTCTATAAATAGAATAACACAGAATCACATAACAATAAGGTGCATTGCAATTATTGTTTCATTTCACAAGCACGATAAAATATTCGCGTCCGATCTTTATAGTCATTTACAATGGCTCGCCGAAGCTGCTTGCCATTGTAAATGACCATAAAGATTGTCCGCCCCTATTTTATCTACCACATAAAAAGTACACTCTTTGCTAGATGATGAGTGAAATATATATTAAAACTGTATATGTAGTTATGATATATAATCGCCGTGACCCCATATAACGCACCAATACCCACGATTGCTCACATCTGACTTGATAGCTCAGTTGGTAGAGCGCTAGACATGTAACCTGGAGGTCGTTGGGTTCGAGTCCCACTTGGGTCAGATAATTTTTCTCTTTCCCTCGTAGGGCGTGCACACTAAGCACTACAGCTTACCACTTTATATTACATTCTTTATATTAAAACTGGGCTTGAATTGGGAATTATCTATAATGTTACATTAATATGCAATGAATATGCAACAAGTTTTATCGCAATATCATTTTAATGATAGTAAATAATGTTACAGTATTTGTGAGCACTTGTGCGACATCATTAATTTTGTGGGACATTTGAATAAATTGATCATAAAGTCAATGACAATATTAACTGTAACGAATGTGTTGCTGTTAGGTAGCCATGGTACGGTGTACAGCACTGTAATTGCTGTAATTAACTAATAGTAGGGATTTCAAAATGTGCTAGTTTTGTGAGTAAAGCTAACTATGCTTTTCAGATATCTCTTTGAGAGAAGATAGTGTTGGTACAGTAGAGGTGGAAAGGTCTTTGTGTTGAAAGGGCAGTGATGCGGTGGCTGTAATTGAAGTGGTGTTAGTTGTAACTATATCCTTTTGACCATCCTTGGTGCTTTTCTGTATTTTGATAATTTGACAGGTGATTTATGTTATTTGTGATGATAGACAATGTCTCTCTTGTTTGGATTTTTTCACTGGTGAAACATGCAGGTAGCATGAGATGTCTTTGTCTTTATTTGCCATAGCTGTAGTAGAGAGAGGTAAAATAATTTTATTATAACATAAAATCCTGGTTATAAGCCCTGGGCTTCTACAAGTTTGTAACGGGTTTTAGGGGACTTATAACCGGAGGTGCTTATAACCGGGATTTTACGGTGTTGTAATTAAATAGAATAATATATATATATGGAAGTGGTAATCAAACTTTTTTGAGAGTAGACGTTTTGTTTGTTATTTTGTAATCATTTGTTATTAGAGCAGATGCTATCCTAATGATTATTTTAACTGATGCTAAAACAAAACTAGAGTCTATTGTTGTTCTGCTCTCCCATCTCCCCCTCCCAGCTGCTGTTGTACCTTGCATTGACATATTAGTCAAATATGCCATCCACAAATTCTCAGTATTACTTTCAGTGAAGTGTTCAGGGTTATCCCTTCAATATTGAATACTTGCACCTGTAATGTCTAGATGATGGTTAGGATCAGCATACATCTGGTGTAAAATAGCTCTCAAAAAACAGTTACCTCCAACATCTAGGTCTCAAATTTAAATTGTAATATTACACTGGAACTTTATAATACTACAGCTGTATTTTGATTACTACTATTTTGAATACATGTAGGACCTGGATTTAATCCAATATCACCAGAGATCAAGAGCTCGACCTTTGATACACAAAATCTTTCACTTGTGAATGTACACTGAGCTGAATTTGTTAATTTGTAGGCGAATAAACAGGACTTAATATTTTCTGGTTTGCTTGAACACGTGTATGCTTTAAAAAAAATTAAACTCACATTCAAAGTTAAATTCCATAACTTGCAATCGGTAGCTAAGTCATTTAGGAGTCGATTTCCTGAGAATATATTTCAGTTTCTGTCTCGTTTTCTTCGTTTTCTTGGATCTAGTGCCTTCTCTCATGGTGAATCTACATAACTTTACGGCCGAAGCTCTTACATTACTGCACGTATTGATTATATTGCCTTTTTTATTGGCTTTTCCCATAAAAAATATATTTAACCACAGCTTTCGCTCGCTTATGAATTATGAAAGGTGTGTTCACTTCACCTTCGGGGACAGAACGTCTGTTTTAATCCCTCAAGGGGCTGTTTCATTCTCGTTCCCAGTGCCTCCTCGACTAACTGAAAAATCGTTTCATTCCCTGAAGGGGCTCAATTAAATAATTCCCTTAACGGGCTTTGTTATTCCCCAAAGAGGTTCATTTGTTCCCTTAATGGAGTTTTTGTTCCCTTATAAGGCCATATCGTTATTTACACTTGTTCTCCCAGTACACCCGCAGTACACGAGGCCGGCACTCTCACTTTGATATTCAATTTCAACATCGACCTAGAACTTGAAAGTATCTTTGAAAACCTTTCATTTGACCGGTTACACACACTCTGCGAAAGCTGTAGCTAATCAAGTTTGTAAATCTTAGGAAATTCATGATAAAATAGGAATATTATGATTACTCACCTCTCTAGCTCCCCAACGACAAGACCAACTCGCGACCTCGTGATCACGTAACCAGCGGCATATAGTCGTCCTCTTCATTGCTATTTTTGATTGGATATTGTCGCTAAATGAAAATTCCGAGTAATGCACGAAAGCCATCGACACATTTAATTGATCCCGAATAAAACCACGACCACTTATCGACAATGTTAACACACATCTTATACGCGCGTCATCGGACACGATAACATAGTGTCTACAACACTTTTCACTCCAATTTTAAGCTTTTTTTGCGAATTAAAAGCCATAACTTTGGCATTTCTTGTCGGTTTCCAAAATCCATGCTCTATTTTGTGGAGAACGTGGTCAACAACATTTTAACGGGAAAAAGATGTGAAGAAATTAACGCATGCGCAAAAGTGCCTGTTTTGTGGTTGTGAAATAGTCGCAGAACTGCTGTTGGAGTAAAGTCTACAATAATTGGTCGAACTGGATGTGCATTTTCCGACATCAAAAATACTTTTTTTACGGATGAAAACTGACCTGTGTTTTAATTAGATGCAATGAGGTTCAATCACGTGCACAACTTTACCAGGAACCCGAAAGCATTATCTGGAGACAAAAGTATGCATATTCAGTGTGGAAGCTGCCAGTCAAAAATCACTTGACTTCTTGAGTGACTTGCAAAAGAGAGATGTAGAAGAATACGAACAAACTTGTGAGTAATAATTATTCTTATTTTTATAAGCTCATACAATAAAAGAGCTGCTTGCTTTGAGGAATCCAACGACAATAATGCATCCAAAATGGGTGAATGAAAGCTTTGAGCCCCCAGTATTACAGGTCAGTTGAAAATTGCATATATATATACGTTTATTTAACCCAAATTGTAGCAAGTGCTAAATTACATGGGTGTCAGCTCAAAAATTAAGCATACAATAATAAATAATAATAATTACACATAATTTACACATATTCATATTTATAGGTAATAAAGTTGTTTAGCCTGTCTGTTTTCCCTACAACACCCTGTTGTCTGGAGCTACCAGACCGCAGGTTGTAGTTATGTGCGATCTCATGGCTCATGGGTATTAAGTTACAAGTTGAATTGCATGTTCGTAACTTAGGAATAAACTTTGTACATAATACGATGCGTCTGTCTGTGAGTGTCGGAAGTCCCGACTGGCTTAGAGCAATGTCATATGATGTATCAGGATATATTATTCTTAATGCTTTCTTCTGGACTGACTCAATTAAGTTAGATAAATATTCTGGTAAATTGGCCCACACTGTAGTCATTGCATGGTAACAATGACTACAGTTCTTTTAGGGGGGAGGGGGGGGGGATTCTTTTCAGTGTAGAAATAGCTAAAAATCAGTTTGTGCTGTGGTCCGCACCTCGACAGAAAACAGCCTAGCTTGGCAAAATACAAACCAATCGAGTTGTGTAGCTCGGCAGCCATTATTAACCACGATTTGTGGTGTTGTGTAGCTCGGCACCGAGTTGTTTGCTAATTTGGTACAGTTCCTGTTACGTTATACAGTTGTCGGATGGACTCATTGAAAACAAGAATGATTCAACATCATGTATGCAAATATAATTATAAATGATAGAATCATATGAAATTCACGTTTAACAAAAGGTCACGAAACGTGACTTTCACGGTCACGCTGGTGGCGCGAGGTCACTGAAAAACCTCAGAATTTTCGTTTAGTTTGCCGATTTTATGCATCGCCGTAAATAATACCAAAAACCTAGCATCGAAATACAGAATATTAACATCTTCTCAATGTTTTCAACTGTTTGACACAAAAAGACCTAGTTTTGCCGGGTGATTTTGCATCGTTTTACAAGGCGCTCTTCGATATGGCGATGTACCGAATATGCTGGGAAAGACTGGACTATAAACTGTTCAGAAACGAATCCAATCAAACCTAGCGTCGAATTTAATTTCCCGCGTTTTGGTCAGTATTATTTACTCACCGTTCGTAACGATTTTCCGGGGTCAAAATGACCGCCAAAATTCTATACCCGCTGGCTATACTTATTCTCATCGGTGCTCCTGTTGTCAAAGCTGTCGGGGAGAAAAACCGGCAATTCTGGTTCGGAAAGCAGTTCTTCAGGCGCTGAATTACCCTCATTTGTCCACGAAATTAATAAGTAAGTAAGCCAGTACAGTTGTATTGGATAATTAACTGGGATAAACTAATTCCCGAGTTAGGATCTCGAGTTAGGATCCCCCTTCCCCCCAAAAAAAATTGTATAAAAGTTATAGTAATAATAATAATAACAATATCAAAATGTCAATAGGGCTTGCTCTCCATTCTCATATCCATACATGCACTGTTACATTCGAGATGTATTAAATTTGATCTTAAATGTATAAATATGAAACTTGCGCTGGTTGATTATCGGCTTGCTCTTTCCATTTCTGGCGCAAAAGATGTGCTAGCTCTAAGATTTTTTATTGACAATGTCACGAACCAGTGAATCTCGCATCCTTTTCTTTTCCTGCTGAAATCATGTTCTTTTGGGGGGGCTGTTCTAACCTCGTGTCAAAATTCCCAAGATGTAATCACCCGGGGGGGGGGGACTCCCTTATGTGAGGGGTACATGGATGCTCGTCGTACCTTTTAGGGGTCAAAATCAGGAGTTTGGTACCACTTAGGGTATCCACCATCAAACACAGATATTTCTATGTAAAGCGGTACCTTTTAGGGGTCGGGTGTCAATTGAACAAAAAAAGCTGTTATCAATTTACATTTTTATTATCTTTTAAGGGTCCAAATAAGCTTAGCCACGCCCATTTTAGTACCTCTTAGGGGTGAAATCGAAAATGTCCGACGAGCATCCCTACCCCTTTTATATGGGAGTCACCCCCCTCCCCCCCGGGTGTAATCACTAGTAATAGGAAGTACGCTTTTGATTTAGATCAAACTAGTTTGACAGCTAGCTCTCGATCAGCATGTTATTTGCACTGCAGCATCTCCTCTTTATACAGTTCATACAAACCAAAGCTAGTATGAGTATGTAGATCTAGAAATCTGCCGTAAAAACCGCTCAACACGAGGTGAATACGACGCTGAGACTTTACACAAGCTAATACTTTTCGCGCGCCGACCAGTTGACTTCTCTTCTCTACATGCAAGTAATGTAATGCAATGACCAAAACAGCCAAAACCTGAATATAGTTTTCCGTTTTTCTAGTCAGCCGTTCGTGATTGTTTCAGTATTTCGCTTATGATCATGCATGATGACTGGTCAGTAACTGCAATAATCAGACACAGTATATCGAGTATTTTCAGTAAAACATTTGCCTGCTCAATGAAATAATAAATACTAACTCGATAAATAGCGAGATTCTAATTAATTAAATAGCGAGACTCTAATATGTTTCTATTGATTGGTATAATAATAATTATAATAATAATAATAATTCGTTTATTAATCACTCTCGCAGCCAGTGGCTGAATTGGCCACTTTGGAAAAGAGTAGGGGATTGGGGCGAGGGTGGTCTCGCAAAGGCGCTTGGGATCGTTACAGGGGACACGCATCGTACAGAATACAAACAAACACGGCGAATATCGCAATCAACTCATCGAATACAAGCAGAGAAAGTGAAATAAGCTTGAAAGAAGACACTGTACCAGAAGTAAAGCTCAACAGAAGTGTCCAGGAAAGGGTTCATAAAAGCCAACTTATTAAAGCAGTGCAAAGAAGTGAAAACTACCGCGGAACGGGAGTTAGCAGAAGTAAAGCGAAGTTGTGTGGCCGATTGCTACGACGAATCCGCAACGATCGGAACACGTTATGCTTTAGCCGATTCCTACATTTCCCACCATCATGGATTTGTCACTTTAAAGTATTAAATACTTTGTAACTTTAGTTATACAGGTCTTGTTCTGTTCATGGGATTGTAGGCCGGCTCTTCACCCTACAATCCCAAGAACAGAACAGGGCCTGTTTAAAGTTACAAAGTACAACTTCAAAATCATAAATCCACGATGGGAAACGTAGGAATCGGCTATTAAAAGCATAACGTGTTCGGATCGTAGCATAATTCGGTCACACAGCTTCGCTTTACTTCTGCTAACTCCGTTCCGCGGTAGTTTTCACTTCTTTGCACTGCTTTAATAAGTTGATTTTTATGAACCCACATTTCTGGACACTTCTGTTGAGCTTTACTTCTGGTGCAGTGCCTTTTTTAAAGTTTATTTCACTTTCTGTGCTTATATTCGATGAGTAAATTGCGATATTCGCCGTGTTTGTTTGTATTCTGTACGATGCGTGTCCCCTGTAACGATCCCAAGCGCCTTTTCGAGACCACCCTCGCCCCAATCCCCTACTCTTTTCCAAAGTGGCCAATTACAGTGTAGGTCAACTATACATATATACTAACGAACAGACAACTTCCTAGTAAGTTACTATATAATAAATAATACTAATAGATATACATATCTATATTATGAGATATAACCGAGAACTAGTTAATGAGCGCTCTGGACGCATATTTTGCGCTGACAAAACCGCCAAAGCGGTCGGTTTTTGTCGCCATAGTGGTATGCGCTTTTGGTCTCATATTATAGTGAGAAGACTGTCCGGTGATCCGAGAGTGTATAATAAACATGAAAATATTGATAGAAACACTGTGTGGTGCTAATATATACAGTAGTTGTAAATTGAGTAACCCACTACACCATGTAATAAGCTGTAAGGGTAGTATCTCGTAGTCGAATTTTTGTTTATAGATATAAGGGTACAATATTGTCTATTAGTCCAATATCTCTTTTATATGAGTTTAGTGCAACCCATTTCTCTGATTTCTTCTAACATAAACGTTACGAACGTTCTTCACTAATCTATGATTACAACTAGTTTATTTAAGACGTTAGATTTTAATTGCGTCACCAGAGTTCAGACTAAATCCGACCTAATCAGTCTTTCTCGAAACCTTACCCAGTTCCAAGAAAAACAGGAAAGAGGAATATTTTCCAAAATAATACCAACTTTGATGATGTAATTAATTGCAAAGATTTCATTTCTCGGAAACGAATATAAAGCAGCAGCTTTAGTTTTAGATCGGATCACCAAATTTACCAAATTCACCAAATTCTGACTCTCTTTAATAGTGATCGCTAAATATGTCAAATTTGGATTTGTTAGCTGCTGGTTTTTTCAGCAATCCTTGGTGTCGAGGTTGTGCCACCGAACAGAGGAGCAGGACTGCCTAAAATCTCTGTCCATAATCTGTTTCACCACATGTACATCATGAGACCACTGGAGAAAGTTAACCCCGGAGAGCTGTTCGACATTAACATAAGAACGATTACAGGAAATACAGTCACAATTCAAGTTACAGAAGAATTAACGATTGCCGAAGTGAAGACTGCAGTCGAACTGTTAAAGACCGGATTCCAGGGAGACAACAAAGATTGATGTTCAACGGTAAAAAGCTTGAAGATGATGACACTGTCGGCAGCGCTGGGATAATCTCGGGAGAAACAATCTTTCTTTTAATCAAGGTGAGAGGTGGAGGAGGTGATTTTCAGCTTGATACAGACGAGCTTAGTCCCGAGTACGATTACGACTTCACTAAAGAAAGAGATGATGGCATGACATACAGGAGAGGAGGATTTGAATACCGACGACCGTATGGTTGGATGAGATTTGCTATTATTTATGCTTTGGGCAGATACGGGAACGACGATTGGCTTGGTCCAGATGGCATACGCACAGAAGAATCCCCGGTAGAGTGGCCTGTCTCTTATCACGGGACGAAATTTGAAAGTAAAAATGCGATATTACAAAATGGCTATAAAGCAGGGGATAGAGCTATGTATGGCAAAGGTGTGTATTCAAGGCCGACCCTTGAAATGGTTGAGAGACTTTATGCACAGGATTTCACTCACGATGGAAAGTCTTACAAAATAGTTTTCCAGAATCGCACTAATCCTGATCAGAGCAAAGGCCACCTCAAAATTACCCCTGCCAACAAAACTGGAGCTGGAGCTGATTACTGGTTATCCCCAAAACAAGACCCAGAAAAGAATGTCTTTGATGTGCGTCCATATGTGGTACTAATCCGTGAAGTGTAAAAGAAAACTTTAGTTAGGAAAGAGAGTTACTTATTTACTTAATTATATTATACTAGCCTGAACTTTATCGTGGTTGTACTGAATGATGAAATTGGCATTTAAGATAAATTTAATGAAGATCAGCGAAAAGCATAATTCAAGTAGATGTTGTACGTTGCAGTTTTTCAAACGTCCTAGGTCATTTTAAAACAACCTAGGTTGTAATATCAATGACTCTAAAAAGGGATTTTTATTTTTTGGGATTTATAAAAAGAAGGTTTTTTTTTTTTTTTGGGGGGGGGGGGGATTTATAAAGAAAAAAAATTCACCCACCCCTCCCCTAAAATATCGTTTTGACTAAACAACAGTCAGATGCTATCCAACACTTCCAGAGGGGGGTGGAAACTTGTTTATGACGTAATATATATGTGCGGCGCTACCAGGTCCAGTTTTGAACCTACAATTCCGAGTTCAGATACAAAAGCAATAGAGCTACGGTATACACACTATGCATAACTCGCGCGGTCACAACACGAAAAAGAAGTTGAAATACTAGCAGAAGATGTGAAACGTGTTGAACATGATTGTTTAGTTGAAAATGTTGCTAATCTGTCCTCATTTATCCTTTAATTTTCTTTATAGTACAACCAGCCAGGCGCATAGCAAATTAACGGGATTGTTTCACTGAACATTCGTTCAGTGCATTTCACAATCTCCCCGGGCGCTTCAATTTCAACATTCCAGAGGACCTACCGGCCTCGTTGACATGCTAGTTACTAGGACTTATGCATAGGGTCTATAATGGTGCAATCAGAATACAGGTTTCGAGCAGTACTGTATTACTCCTAATTTTCCAACTCTGATGATCAATGTTCCGGTTTTCATTTTCATTTTTAATTAAAGACCCTGTGTCCGAGCCCATGGGGCTTTGCGCGCGCAAATCATTTTCGTAGGCTACGAAAATCAGAAAGATCGTTGTTGTTGTTGTGTGACTCTTGAATCTTTCGAAATCCATCCCTAGTTTGGGCCATCGTGTAATTATTCATAGGTATATATGCTTAACTGACTTTCTTTTATCTTAACTTTTGTATATATACTTTTTTAAATGAAACTTTAGTTTGAATATTTCTTCGAATCCCGATCTAGAGTGGCGAGTAGAGGAATGCCGGAGAAAGGACCGAGGCAGCGAGGCGAAGCGACTCGACAAATAATCCTTCAGCAGTCCACATTTTACTTTCTCAAAAGGACTACTACGTGAGTTTCCCGGGGATTTGCTGCACTAAGGGACCGGCGGGTTTCGTTGGAAATACAAAGCACAAAGCAACCACTTCTGCAGGCATCAAGAACATTCGTAATTATAATTTCTCACGGCTAAGCTCCACTGAGGTGTTACGACTTATCTGTATATGTTTTGCATTTTTAATAGCAGAGAAAGCAATGTCCTTAACCTTTTTTTTTCATCCTCCAGTACGTCCAGAAAGTCTTGCTACCAAAACTACGATCGCGGGTCAAACTCCAATCTGTGGAGTTCAGCTGTTACTTCGCTGTGAGTTTGACTCGAGTGCGAGTACGACATTTCATTTTGCACTCAAAATATATCATTCGCAAGGAAAGTAGAGATCTTCAAATACAGCTAAGCAATACTGGAGACATGAAAACAAGGTAACACGAGTATGTGTTTACTTGTAGAGTTGTGAAAAAGTCGCACTCGTAAACCGAACTAGAATCTAAAGACAGAACAACTGGCTTCCTGCCGAGTACTGTTAAAATCATATTCGAAGCATTCGGGGAAAATTCGTGGGCTCGATTGGGTTTTTAATCCGGTAGAATTTATGAAATTCGTTATCCAAAGTGTATGTGTACTTCTTTTATGAAACTTATAAACAATCGAGAGCATTTTAGTTCGCCTTTAAGTAATGCGGCCGTTGATAAACAAACTAATCATAACATTGGCGCAAAGCACCATGGGCTCGGACACAGGGTCTTTAAGTTCAAAACAATGACGAGGCAAATTTGTAAAAAAATTGTAATTATTATTTGTTTAACAATTATCAAATATAGAAATGAAAATTACATAATTATAAATATGAATTAACTGATGTCGCTATTTGCTATCAACTAGAAATGCCTTTCAATACAGTGGACAGGTTATTAAGTACCGAGGGAGGCTTGCGCAAATCTACAACAATAAAAGACGCAAATCGCTTGCAGAAAGCGCCAATAATGTTCTCGATAACAGCGCATGTGTTCCTAGCTTATAGCAGAAAATAATGTGTTTTTTTGCAGAATGAACTTTCACTTGTGCTTGGCATGGGAGTATAATGTTGGTTTGGTTAGAAAAGGCCAAACATTTTATCTGTTCGTGATAGTATACTTGTACATGTATGTTACTATACTGTAAAATAGTACTTTTCATCTAGCAAAAATTAGTCTAAACACGCGACCAAAGGAAAGGGATTGGGGAGTCAGATGTTTGGTATCTCGTTATTTGGCCCTCTATATATTTAGACTATTGTTGATACGAAAGCTTTAAGCATAGTTAATAGAGTGGAATGGTTATGAAACCCGGCAAACTTCAAAGGGGCTAACGAATGCGCTGCGATTTATGTTGGAAGGGGGCAAGACAAAAGATTGTGCAGGGTCATAGTTCATTAGCGTCCCCTGAACGACTGAACTCACACGTTTCTATTGGGTGATTGATTAACACATTGGAATTTCTATTGTGTTTTGTGCAGGGTCACGGTTGAAAAAAGCTAACAAAGACATATAACAAAGAAGGTCGCTGGGTTTCATAACCATTCCACTCTACTAACTATGCTTTAAGGGACTGTTTTACAGTCAATATTTTGCATATTTGTACCCTTCACTTACCCCGGTTCATGTTCAAAAGAGACAGTGTATTAACTCCAACAACAATGCTAGACTTTTAATTTCTGTTTAGTAATTATAAATGGGAAATGGGTTAATACTCCAGTTTCGTATTCGAAAATTACTGCTGAATGCAAGGACTATAGACGCATGTGCTCAGGCTTAGCCTCATTCTGAAGTTAAACATTCATAAATACCAGCGAGAAGGTGGGCTATTCACAACTCTGTGTATTGTTGTAGTTTCGCGTTTTGCACCTTCTCGTTGGGATTAATGAATGTTTAACTTCAGAGTGAGGCTAAGTCTGAGCACATGCGTCTGTAGTCCTTGCATTTTCGAATACGAAACTGGAGTATTATAGCTACCATTAGAGTCATGAGCTATTCTCCTATGTAAGAACTTTCCGGTGTAATTTGAAATTTGCACCATGGAGGCACATAATAACCATGAGAAAAATAGGTACCCAGTGGGTACGTGTGTCTACTGCTTTTGTAATACAAATGTAAAGCTGAGGGCCCCTCTGAGATTTTGGGTGGGGGTGCGCCACCTGGGTCTCCAAGCGGTGACCCTATTTCAGACCAAAATATAAGATTTTCCATACCATTTTTCGGACCTGTACTGATCTCTGTCGACATTACAAGATAAATAAATGGAAATGTACGCCTTCGCATTTCCCTGAAAAAATCGTAACCTATTCCAGACCAAAAAGGCAAAATGTATAGCCTATTTCAGACTAAAACAGCTTGAAAAGCATACTCTTTGGTGTGGCATATACCTGTATGGCAGGTGTACCCCCTGGGGGCAGGCTATATGTTTTGATAATGACTTTCACTTCATTCGAATAGTGTTATGGTCAATGAAAATTGTTGTCTAGTCATGCACTGAAAAGTTGGGGAAACGTCAGGCTTAGAGGGTTATATAATTAGAAATATTCCGCTACTTCTGCCGGCAGAGGAATTTATACGCTTGCACGACTGACTTTGTGAAATACTTGTCCCGTTTGTGATATGGACTGCGATAATTGCGAACCGGCAAACAGTTAGACTTTCTCAAAGTCCCCGCTTAAAACGAGATTTTCATTTCCCATCGTCGCTTCTCTTAAAACAAGACTTCTCTTTTGCTACCTGTTAATGAGGATATGCAGATAAATCTTACACTTAATTTGTTTCCAATCTGGTCCTCCTAACTATTATATAACAAGATAGAAACCTTATATAATTACATTATTAGACATAATAGATAATTCTTTAACTACTCAAAAAAGGAATATACATTATTGGGAAGATATGAGAAAGATTCAATAAAATATAAACATTATAGCTTTAGAATTAGACAATTAAAAACATATATATAAAGGTAATGTGGTTACAGGTATTAGAAAAGATATCTAGAAACATCGTTAGACATCACAGTCAGCTAAAGCCTGGTGCTCTTCAACTCATAAGCATTAGTGAGTCTAGTTTTAAAATATTTCCTACAAAATCTATTAAAGCTTGGTAATGTATCAAGATTTAGTAGCAGTGGCAGGAAAACTATTCCATAGCGACGGTGCTAGAAATGAGAAACAACTTTCCGGCATTAGGTTTAGGTTTAGGTAGGCATAACTTATTATTTACAACAGCTCTTCTAGAATAACGATAGGAAGGTCTTAACAATAGCTTAGCGAGACATTCTGGACCAAGATTATTTAAACACTTAAAAGTCTGCGTTAGGATTCGTTGGCGAATAATTTCATATACTGGAATCATCATAAGGTCCTTGAATAGACTTATGATAATGGAGTTATAATAGTCGGCAGTAAGAATGATCCTAGCAGCACGTTTTTGGGCTAGTCCGTAGCAGTTGGTCTAGACATTCAGTGGAACAGTTTCCCCACACACTGCGGTAATATTCCAGTGTTGGTTTGGCGATGCAGTTATTCCTTACATGGAAGATAGGTTTGACTCTTCTAAGCACTTCAAATTTGGCGTTATACGTTTTGGTAACTGCTGCGATGTGGTCATTCCATGCAGTAAGTGATGCATCGATGTTGACACCTAGGAGCTTTTCCCAGGTAGAATGAGCAATGGTGAGTCCATTGAAAGAAACGTCTAGGAGTTCAGAGTTAGTAGCAAGTTTCTTCTGGTGCCAATGAGCACGACTTTGGTCTTGCCAGGGTGCATGGATGGCCCAGATTCTCAAGTTATCAGCTCCACATTGCAGAGACGCGTTGATGGAGCGTATTGATTGACCAGATCTGGTTAACGTAGTGTCATCAACGTACATATATGTGCTACATTCCTTATTTATTAGGGGAATATCGTTAATGAATAAAATGAAGAGTAGAGGGCCTAGGGATGAACCTGTGGGACTTCGCTACGTACTGGAAATACATCAGAAAAGAACTGTCGTGACCAATGGATACAGTTTGTATTCTTCCTGTAAGGTACATGTAAGACGTAAACCAGCAAAGTGCAGTCTCTGATTCCATAAATGGAAAGCTTTTTGATCAAAAGCTTTTTGATCAAAAACTTTCCTAAAGTCAACCAGGAGAAGACCTGTAAGTTCGCCGTTATCCATAGTATTAAGCCACTTGTCCGTGAGATATACAAATAGTGACTCGCACGAGTAACATGGGCGCGATCCAAGTGGGAGTCGTTAAGAACTCAAGACGGTGTTCATGAAAAAAATCATGGAGGTGAAGTCCACAATGGCGTTCTAAAATCTTTGACAACACAGATAATACAGAGATTGGGCGATAGTTTTATTTGTCTTGCCTATTACCCTTTTTGTGGATTGGAGTGAAAAATTCCAGATCTTATACTCATGTTGAAGATATAAAGAAGAGATGGAAGGACTTCGTGGCGGCCGATTTTAAGAAGTTAACGTTGATGGAATCGATTCCTTTAGCTTTGTGACAGGATAAATTCTGAATTTCCTTTAATAGAAAATCAGCAGACATCCGCGAAATAGATGTGTGTGTAAATGTTGTGCTTTCGTTTTCCTCTCACCACATTGTAACTAACCTTTGACCCCGCCTAGAATAGTTCTAATGACAAGTGCTAATGACAATAGGGGAGCCGACAACCTGGAGCATTGTTCGTTTGTAGTTTTGTTTGATTATTTGACACGCCGTTTTCGTACTTGATTGGATGTCTCGCGCAAAACGCTGAAGTGATTTTCCACAGCCTGCAAGTCCGGTTAAAACTAGTTTACTGAACCCGCATGCGCAAACGCGTAGCTATTGTTCCCTTACACTGGCTTCGTCGAAACGAGATTTTTACTGGTGTACAGACTATACTCTGCCGCCTCGTCAACCTCGCGTTTTGACTCGGCAAAAATAACAGACTTATAAGGCCGTATAATCTAGCCTCCTCCGCAGGCATCTCTAATTAAGAACAAGAAAAAGAAACCGACCAGGTTCGCCTCAGTCTCTTCTCCCTCGCCACAGGAAACCCAATTCCGTTTTTTCTTCTTCTCCGGTATAAATAGAGATGCCTGCGGAGGAGGCTACGTATAATCATGAATATATATTCCTTTTTTATGTTTTATATCTTGGAAACACATAACAATATACATTGATATGGAAATCTCTTGAATAAAGACGCTTTTCCCCAAAGGATTTGAGATGATGATAAGAAACAGGCAAATCAAGTAAAGTGCCTATTAAATTAAGGAATAAAGGATGTAGAAGAAAGATGGGAAATACTAATGGCCTTTTCCAGGATGTAATCACGTGGTTCTACTGGACCGCAAAAATATCTGACTTCATTTATTTTAACGCACTTGTACGAGTAGCAAAACCTCTTTGTAAATACTATTTTCCATGGATTAAATCACCGTATTTCTCCCATTGGAGCCGGGGTGGCGCAGTGGCAAGCGCGACTCCTCTCACCTCTTTGATCCGGGTGTCATATGTGCGTATATTCCCGTAGGAATATTTGCAATCCAGGAAATGATTGGTGGCCCGTAAGTAGACAAAAACAAAGCTTCATGGAAACCGGTGACTTCCAAGCATTCCATAAAGTCTAAAAAAAATAGGTTTTTCAAACCACCAAAGTTTGAAGCACCAGCAAGATGCATGTTCTGATTGCTTTTGACTCCGTCTCTTTATTTGTCAGGATCTCTAACAAACCCGGATGTAAAAACATGGCGGTTTGCACTATTACGTCAGTCGAATACGACTACCAGAATACTTTGCGCTGATTCTTTTGTTCTTCTAATTTGGACCATTGTCTTGGTATTCTCAGAGGAGGTGAACAATCTGAATAAGAAAAAGAATTCGAACAGGATTTTGGTAGTTGTATTCAACTGACGTAATAGTATCGCGAATTAGGATCCAAACCCGATTTGGACCGCATCTGTACGATACATTTGTATGTGATTAACACCAGTATAATTCCATCCACCCCCTACCTCCGTCACACAGAGAAGGTGTTTTCTCTTTTTATTTCTTTTAGATGGCGTTGAAAATTATCATTAATGTTTTTTCAGGCATTCTTCCTTTTTGCCTCGTTTTCATGCTGGGGTGCCATTTTTATTTATTTTTTACATTAAAAATATACCATAAAGCTGCCCATTCAAAATTGCCATCATCAAAATTACAAAACACCTTGGAGCCCTCTTCAAAATGACAATTTGTCCCTCGAAGTGGTAAGAAAATCTGGTCTGGCCCATGGACTATATTCTCATCGGTGCTCCTGTTGTTTTGCTGTCGGGGAGAAAAACCGGCAATTCTGGTTCGGAAAGCAGTTCTTCAGACGCTGAATTACCCTCATTTATCCACGAAATTAATAAGTAAGTAAGCCAGTACAGTTGTATGGATAGGGATAAGTTTCATATGTTTCTATTGATTGGTATAATAAACATGAAAATATTGATAGAAACACTGTGTGGTGCTAATATATACAGTAGTTGTAAATTGAGTAACACCATTAGCCTGCAGAACAGGTGCTTTGAGAAGAAACCCCAGAAGTGCAGAACAGGCGCTTTGTCCGTTTTCCATTTTCACGCGACCAAATTATTTTATCACTTCCTTTGCGTTGAAATAACACTAAGGGCCTGTTTCGCAGGCTATAACACTGTAATTGTCTATTAGTCCAATATCTCTTTTATATGAGTTTAGTGCAACCATTTCTCTGATTTCTTCTAACATAAACGTTACGAACGCACTTCACTAATCTATGATTTAACAACTAGTTTATTCAAGACGTTAGATTTTAATTACGGTGTAAATTCTTTTTTCCGATTCCAGGAAACAAATCTTCAATAATAAACGATTGATACTTAATGAAGTTGTGTGAGTGGTTTTTTGGCGATTTGGGGCCTTCTAAAGCAGTTTATTAGGATTCGAAATTTTGACCGTTGGCCGCGGCTCTAAAAAAATATACAAGGTAGGCAACTCGACCTCGCCAAAGCACAGACTTACCTCAAAGATCACCCAAAAATCGGCACTTTTCTTCCTCGCTCTCTATTCATCTTTCGGCACAGGAGGGAATAGTTATCAAGCAACATCTGACCAGAGATTTAGGAAAATCCATCAAATTTATCATCGCCAAAACGAACTCCTCGAGACCCAAATTAAAAAGCGCGACCTTCCAATGATCTGTAAGAACCAGAATGACGAAAGCGGTCCAAAATTTTCCCGACCCTACCCAAAACGATGCAAATCGCCTTTCTTCATGGGGGGACCCCCAAGCGTGAAATTATACTTCCGCTCAGTCGAGGAACGGAAACAAATATAACGCCAATGAGAGGGTTACAGACTAATTTTGAATTTGGAACTCGCGAAAATGTCTCACGTGGAACTGTCATAACACTCGGTGAAGACCCCAGCCCACTGTCTTGGTCCTCTGATTGGCAGTTCCAAATTCAAAATTAGTCTGTAACCGCCAAAATCGTATAATTTCACGCTTGGGGGTCCCCCCATGAAGAAAGGCGATTTGCATCGTTTTGGGTAGGTCGGGAAAATTTTGGACCGCCTTGGTCATTCTGGTTCTTACAGATCATTGGAAGGTCGCGCTTTTTGGTTCCCGAGGAGGCCGCTTGGCGATGATAAATTTGATGGATTTTCCTAAAGCTCTGGTCAGATGTTGCTTGATAACTATATTCCCTCCTGTGCCGAAAGCTGAATAGCGAGCGAGGAAGAAAAGTGCCGATTTTTGGGTGATCTTTGAGGTAAGTCTGTGCTTTGGCGAGGTCGAGTTGCCTACCTTGTATACTTTTTTAGAGTATCCTAATAAAGTGCTGTAGAAGGCCCCAAATCGCCAAAAAACCACTCACACAACTTCATTAAGTATCGATCTTTTATTATTGAAGATTTGTTTCCTAGGAATCGGAAAAAAGAATTCACACCGAGCAATTATTCACACCGGGAAATATACGTCGAGTCTGGGAAGCCTGTGCTTACCCAGTTCCAAGAAAAACAGGAAACAGGAATACGTTTCAAAGTAATACCAAATATGGTGATGTAATTGCTCAGATTTCATTTCTCGGAAACGAAGCTTCAGTTTAAGATCGGATCACCAAATATACATTTACTTCAACAGAGCTCTCTCGATTTTATTTCTCGGAAACGTTTAATTTGTATAAATTGAATAAGCAGCTCGATCTAAGATCACCAAATTTACTTCGACGGAGCTCTCTTAGTGATCGCTGAAGATGTCAAATTTGGATTTGTTAGCTGCTGGTTTTTCAGCAATCCTTGGTGTCGAGGTTGTACCACCGAACAGAGGAGCAGGACTGCCTAAAATCTCTGTCCATAATCTTTTTCACCACACGTACATCATGAGACCACTGGAGAAAGTTAACCCCGGCGAGATGTTCGACATTCACATAAGAACGATTACAGGAAATACAGTCACAATTCAAATTACAGAAGAATACACGATTGCCGAAGTGAAGGCTGCAGTCGAAATTAAAGACCGGATTCCATGGAGACAACAAAGATTGATATTCAACGGTAAAATTCTCGAAGATGATGACACCCCTTACCAAAATCGGGTACACAAAAGTATACCTCACCTGTACCTAAGGTATACCCCAAATGTACCTATGTGAGATTAGGTACAATCTAGGTATACCAAGAATGGACCTCAATGTTTTAGTGGAGTGTTTGAGGTATACTTAAGGTATCTGCACTGGCAAAATTTAGGTCCTTTAAAATTCCTCTTTTTCGGATATATTATAGTTTATTGCATCTAATATCACTTTCAATAGTTTTTTTCCACTTACTCATAATCTGAACGTTGCAAAACGCTTTTAAAATCACGTCTTTGACCGGAAGTTGCAGCTGATGGACGAGCGGAAGACTGGGTCGGTTACTAGCGAAGACTAATTGAGTGTGGCAAATTGCCCGTATCTCTGACAAAACCAAGATAGCGGAAAGTTTGGGGTTGCAAGACTTGAAGACGGTTCTGAGGTCTACATTTAACGCTGAATTGATTAGAAGTGTACTTCATTCATAACTTGACCGATATATTTATAAGATCCTTTATAAGTTCTTTAATATAAGGTCAAGCTTTGTCAGTTTTAGCCTGATTATCAGACTGTCGAGGTCGTCCGTCGTCCGCTGACCGTCTGAAAAATCAGGCTATGTCAGTTTGTGAGAATAAATTGTCGTGCCTCGATCATACATATCAATTTCAACCGCATAACTAAATATATAAAACAACCTTTCAATAAATCTTCTTGCTTAAATTTTATCTTCCTTTCCAGGCTTGGTATGTAGTCAGAAAAACACTCTCCGCTATATGACGACTCGTGATAGGACTGTTCAAGACACATTCAAATATCATGCATGTTGTAGCACGTTTCTCTGCGACGAAACAAACGATAGCGACCGATCGAGGCTGACAAAGGCAATTGCATGGCCTCTGCTTCCCATTTCTAGGGAAGAACCAATTCCTCTTGTGTCTGTACCTTTTCTTCCTTTCATTTGTTATTCGCTGAGACTTGTTTTTTCTTTACTTTTTCTTATATCCTATTCAGAAGAAACGCCATCAATCGACTTCGACATCGTGTTTACTTAGGTCTTAGCCCCCATTTGGACAGCGGATTAATTATTGACTATGCGTACAAAGGTACCGGAAGTCACGCTTGAGCTCGTGAGGCACGCCTTGACAACGGATAAACAAAAACAACTTCCCAAAGGGGGGAGGACTAAAATCACGGCTCTTTAGAGTCCTTGGTGGCTCTGATCAGCGGTTTTGAATCCAAGATGGCCGACAACAAGATACAACTCAAGTTATGGAGTTTAAAGCATATTTTGAGGGTTCCAGAGGAAAGTTTGTGAATACTTACGTACGAAAGGACATTTCAAATACATTTTTCTCTGAATGCTTTTATGATATTCCTACGAAACCACTCATGAAGACTTCATAAACTGTAACGAATAATCGTGTGGTTGGAAGTCATCGAAATCATTTTTGTTACGGCGTTGTTAATATTTAACTTTTATTTGTAAGAATACCTTATATCGCGCGTTGTAAAACCAGAAAATGGATTTCCAACCACACGATTTTTTCAAATCCCATTTTCAACAATATTATAAGGTCAAATGGACTCATTTCAACGTGTAAGCTTAATAAAACGCAAAATATAAAATACTGAGGCACCAGGGGGTCTAGTGATAATTCAATTAGCAAAAAGGGGATGTGTACAAATTTATGCCAAGCTAATTATTTTTTATGTGGCCCTTCTTCATGTAAATGTTCGATTATTTACTGTCTATTTCAAATCAAATACAATTTTTTCAAAATTGGGTAAATATTGACCATTTTTGCCAGTGCAGATACCTTAAGGCACACTCCACTGTACTCCAAATGTACCTTAAATACTCTTGGATAAACCTCAAGGAATGGGGTACACTTGAGGTACACTTTACATGTACCCCAAATGTAAATCTCCATACTCCTGCATAAACCTCAAGGAATGGGTACACTTGAGGTACACTTCACATGTACCCCAAATGTACCTCTCCATAGTCCTGCATAAACCTCAAGGAATGGGTACACTTGAGGTACACTTCACATGTACCCCAAATGTACCTCTCCATAGTCCTGCATAAACCTCAAGGAATGGGTACACTTCAGGTACACTTCACATGTACTTTAATTACTTCTGGAGAATCAGATAATTTTATATATTTTTACATGGCTAAAGTGAAAAATCTGAACCGAAAAAAAGTGGTCGGTAAAACTGTGTCGGTAAGTGGTTGGTAACATAATTGCCACTAAAATACTCATGACAAAACATATGACAAAAAGCCACTAAAACATATGACAGACAAACCACTGAAACGTATATGACAGAAAAACATGATCATGGTGTTTATAAATTCACTTATTCAGTGCATAAATTACGACACAACATATTTCAGACAGATAAGTAATATTTATTAATCAAAATTAAATTGATTTCATAATATTCTTTCTTTAAATTAATTTATTCATGACTGCATGAGTTAAAGCAGGGTTAAAGAATGAAAATATTTCACGATTGAGATATCGATTTTAGCCATCATCGACCACAGGCTACTCAAGCGTAAGGTTTTGATTAACCGTTTATTTTACAAGATGACTGGGAATTTATAGTTTTTAGAAATTGCAATAATTCTGTAAATATTGAAATAAAAGAAATTAGACTTTACTTGTGTGTTTGTCAGTTAATATGCTGTGTCTGTGTGCAATTTCAGCGCATTCGGGTGATTATTTCTTCCTAATCAAAAACCTTACGCTCGGGTAGCCTGTGTATCAACAATACCTTGGATGTGCCCGCATGTTTCAACAGTTGGTCAGCAGTAACCACATCAAAACAAGATTGCGGACCATAAACGTAGCGAACTGGCGTCTTGAAGTTAAACCATTTGATGACTAGTTCTTCTTATTCTCGTGCCATCAAAACCTGGATAAGCAGGCATTTAGGAAAAGAGGAGTGCTTTCCCGACTTTTTTAATCAAGGAAACCGTTCAAAGGTGGCTCAAAGATGCATCCGAAATTGAACACCGAGTATTTTTGGAATGTCACTGTCAGCATCATAACCAATCAGATTACCGGAACAGTTCTGGCGCTCAAAATGTGAAGTCGTTAAATTTCCAACGGTCTTTGCTCAGGAGGGATATGTTCAACAAATACCCGCAACCATATCAGACGTGCGTTCTTCTTCTTTATTGGAATCCTCAGCCTCAGGATATTACTCGCATATTTAAGGTAAATTGCTTGTGAATTAATTGTGTTTTGTGATCATGGATGTAGAGCAAAACCTTTGGACTTCGGTAATTTTTACATCATAATTTCTTGTACATGTTCATCGCCTAGTTGTACCTCTGATCTGTGCATGATCACGAGCTAGTCTCGATCAGTTGCTTTGGATTAAGTACATGTACCATGATGTACCATGTAGTGATATACACACGCACTTAATTTATATATAATTTTGTGTTATCATGCAGTTGATTAAAAGAAATTTCGGAGCCGTATTATTTCTACCTCAAATCTGATCTGCACTCGATCTGATTGATTTTTTACTGCCACTTAGAAACACATACATGTAGGTCTACCATACATGCAATAACACCATGGCAAACTAGATATACATTTCATGTTTATTTAGCTTTTTCAAATTAAGGAGCAACTAGCAAATACAACACCACTTATATAATTAGTTCTAAAAACCTAACCCCCATGGTCAAATAAAAAACCCTAACCATTTAAAACCTAAAATTGTTCATATAACGAGTGTAAATAAACCTGAACTATAATGGAGAATTTAACAAAGTTTTCAAGTCATCTTTTTAAGTGGCACTGAAGTGGCATTGTGTTCTGCAGTTTAGTCATTACATGTATAGGGCTGGAATCATTCAACATAGATATGTACTCATTCGACACAACCATTCAACATGCTTTGTAACCAGGCTCACTGGTTTATGATGGTTTTGAGGTACCAAATCAAATTATTTAGTTTCTTATTTTTATTCCAAGTATCTTACAGACTGCCAACATATTGCGTTGCAGAACAGAAGCATAATTTTTCTCAGAATGATTGTGTCGAATCAGTATGTCAAATAATAATTATTATTATCTATCTCTATGCATGTCATACTGAAATCAGTTGCAAGACAATGGTATGGTTTTAGTTTTTCAATACAATTTGAACCAATATATTTTTTTTGTATTGATGAATTTCAGCACAAAGTAACCGGTTATTTTCTAGTGTATAAAATATATATAATGCACTTATCAATTGAAACCCATGCCTGGTTGGTAATCTATAGAGTATACATTTGTTTCTTGTAGAACAATAAAGCAAACAGATGAAACTGAAGAATGCTGATTCCATGGAGAGCAATTAAGACAAGGCACTATTATGCAGCTGAGTCCAATGTTATTGAAACATCCAAAAACAAAAGTTAAAGTCCATATTATTACAAATCAAATTGTGGTTATAGTTTCAGTTGGACTATTTGTGAAACAGACTAAATTTTTATACTGCAAATGGCATTTCTGGCCATGTACCTTGTAGCATTTGCTTAATGATCAGTTCAAGTAATAAAAAATATATCTACGATTTACGAGTTTCAACATCATTGGTGGAACTTTTTAAGTACACCTTGAATGCCTGCAAAAGTTATATACCCTACCTGCAGGTGTACATGCAGTATTTCGGAGTACAGTCTAGTTGAAGAGGTACATTTGTGGTATACCTCAAGTGTACCCAAAATGCAGGTTCCCAAAAGTGTGATACTTTGGATATACCTAGTATGTATCTATTTTGGGTACGTTTGGGGTATAATTTAGGTACAAATGAGGTATACCCCACATTTTTTTGAATATTATTTGTAGCACTGTCTTTAGTTAAAGAGGTACATTTGAGGTATACCTCAGATGTACCCATAATGGTTCCAAAAGTGCGCTACTTTAGGTATACCTATTTTGTACCTATTTCGGGTATAATTTAGGTACAAATGAGGTATACCCCACATTTTTTTGAATATTATTTGTAGTACTGTCTTTAGTTAAAGAGGTACATTTGAGGTATACCTCAGATGTACCCATAATGGTTCCAAAAGTGCGCTACTTTAGGTATACCTATTTTGTACCTATTTCGGGTAGGTTTGGGGTATACTTTAGGTACAAATGAAGTATACCCCAAATGTACTCAGTTTTGGTAAGGGACTGTCGGCAGCGCTGGGATAATCTCGGGTGCAACAGTCTTTCTTTTAGTCAAGGTGAGAGGTGGAGATTTTCAGCTTGACACAGACGAGCTTAGTCCCGGGTACGATTACGACTTCACTAAAGAAAGAGATGATGGCAAGACATACAGGAGAGGAGGATTTGAATACCGACGACCGTATGGTTGGATGAGATTTGCTATTAAAGCTTTGAGCAGATACGGGAACGACGATTGGCTTGGTCCAGATGGCATACGCACAGAAGAATCCCCGGTAGAGTGGCCTGTTTCTTATCACGGGACGAAATTTGAAAGTGCAAATGCGATATTAGAAAATGGCTATAAAGCAGGGGATGGAGATTTGTATGGTAAAGGTGTATATTCAAGTCCGTCCCTTGAAATGGTTGAGAGACGTTATGCACAGGATTTCACTCACGAGGGAAAGTATTACAAAATTGTTTTCCAGAATCGTACTAATCCTGATCAAAGCAAAGGCCACCTCAAAATCATCCCTGCCAACAAAACTGGAGCTGGCGCTGATTACTGGTTATCCCCGAAACAAGACCCAGAGAAGAATGTCTTTGATGTGCGTCCATATGGGGTACTAATCCGTGAAGTGTGAAAGAAAACTTTAGTTAGGAAAGAGAGTTACTTATTTACTTAATTATATTATACTAGCCAGAACTTTATCGTGGTTGTACTGAATGATGAAATTGGCATTTAAGATAAATTTAATGAAGATCAGCGAAAAGCATAATTCAAGTAGATGTTCTAGGTTGCGGTTTTTCAAACATCCTAGCTCATTTTAAAACAACCTAGGTTGGAATATCAATGACTCTAAAAAGAGATTTTTAATTTGGGGGGGATTTATAAAAAGAAAAAAATTCACCCACCCCTTCCCTAAAATATTCTTTTGAATAAGCAACAGTCAAATGCTATCCAACACTTCCAGACGGGGGCGGGAACTTGTTTATGACGTAACATATATGTGCGGCAGTACCAGGTTCAGTCTCGAACCTACAATTCCGAGTTCAGGGTTATCCCCCTCCCCTCCCCTCCCCAGCATTTACCTACCCAATACTACAAAACACCCTAACCTTTAGAACATGTAGTACAAAAACAATAGAGCTACGGTATAATGGGTGCAATCAGAACACAGGTTTCGAGCAGTACTGTATTACTCCTAATTTTCCAAATCTGATGATCACTGTTCCGGTTTTCATTTTCATTTTTAATTAAGCTCAAAACAATGACAAGTCAAATTTGTAAAAAATAAAGTAGACATTTTATTAAGTACCGAGGGAAGCTTGCGCAAATCTACAACAATAAAAGACGCTAATCGCTTGCATGCAGAAAGCGCCACTAATGTTCTCGATAACCGCGCATGTGTTCCTAGCTTATAGCAGAATTTTTATTTTTATTTTTGCGGAATTAACTTTCACTTGTGCTTGGAATGGAAGTATTAAATTTGGTTTGGTTAGAAAAGGCCAAACATTTTATCTGTTCGTGATAGTACTTGTACATGTATGTTACTATACCGGCTGTAAAATAGTACCTTTCATATAGCAAAAATCAGTCTAAACATGCAACCAAAGGAAAGGGATTGGGGAGTCAGATGTGTGGTATCTCGTTATTTGGCCCTGTATATATTTAGACTATTGTTGATACGAAAGCTTTAAGGGACTGTTTTACAGTCAATATTTTGCATATCTGTACCCTTCACTTACCCCGGTTCATGTTCAAAAGAGACAGCGTATATTTTAACTCCAACAACAATGATAGACTTCTAATTTCTGTGTAGTATATAATTATAAATGGGAAATGGTTAATTATAGCTACCATTAGAGTCATGAGCTATTCTACTTTGTAAGAACTTTCCGGTGTATTTTGAAATTTGCACCATGGAGGCACATAATAACCATGAGAAAAATGTATGCAGTCCTCGTGATCAATTGTCAGGTCTTTTAAATTGTCAATCTTTTAAATATTTACAAATCCCTTATCCTTCCTTATTTGAGAATTATGGAATATGTGCTTGGGGTCAAGCTGTGAAAACACTTGCATATTAACCTCCTTACTGGCCTCAGTATAAACCCAACTGGAACATGCAGTTCCTCTTTTTATATGCAGTTGGGTACCTTTTCTCAGTACTGTACATTGCCGAATGTCTGCCAAATGATGCATGATATTTCAAACTTTAATGCACCAACAAATCTCATAAATCTATATAAGAAAGTATAAATGAAGTTCACAAATACACAACTCGATCCTCGTCAAAAGATAATTTTAATGTGCAGTTTTCCAGAACAGAGAAACAGCAGAAATATGGAATGAGCGGCCCTCTCCCCCTTTCGATAAGAGAAACATAATTTTAAAAAGGAATTAAAAGATTTATATTCCTGAATATACTTTAAACAGAGGATGACTATGCTGAAGTTACTGAAATCACAAAAAATATTAAAGAATATCTGCTAACAATCATATAATCTGCTACAAACCTATACATATATACACTATTGTTGTATATATTGTCTGCTATTTTGATCTTATTTGTTAGTTCAATATCTTTAAATAAAATCCCTGCCATTTCCTTTTATTTCGTATTTCTTGTTACAATAATATTAACACTTTATTTAATGAGGATATGCAGATAAAGCTGACACTTGTTTTCAATCTGGTCCTATTATATACCAAGATAGAAACATATAATTACATAAGACACAATAGATAATTATTTAACTACTCAAAAAAGGAATATACATTATTGGGAAGATATGAGAAAGATTCAATAAAATATAAACACTATAGCTTTAGAATTGGAAAATTAAAAACATATATAAACGTAAGGTGGTTACAGTATTAAAAAAAGAGATCTGGAAACATCGTTAGATCTACATCACAGTCAGTAAAGCCTAGTGCTCTTCAACTCATTGGCATTAGTGAGTCTAGTTTTAAAATATTTCCTACAAAGTCTATGAAGGCCTTGGTAATGTATCAGATTTAGTAGCAATGGCAGGAAAACTTCCATAGCGACGGTTTCCCAGTCAAATCCAAACGGCAATATTTTTAACGCGTTTTCAAATTCAACTCCGTAGCTTATATTAAATTCAAAGTTCATTTTCTCGAGTCTTCAAGTCAGATCAGGTCATATCCGTCCCATACCCGTCCGGGTAGTAAGTTTAGGGAGCAACACATAATTCAGAGCCAGTTTTGAAGCTTCGCATCCATCGCCCCTCTTTCTTTGTTGAAATCAAGGTTGAATTCATGAAAATCCGTGAGGAGCTGGAACCGAATCTTAAAATACATCGTGACGTCCACTGAGCCAAAAATAGATTGGCGCAGACTATCATAGGGTACGAGATCAGTTCTCTTAGGTGATGGTCTCTTGGTGGTATGTAATAGATTGGCGCAGACTATCATAGGGTACGAGATCAGTTCTCTTAGGTGATGGTCTCTTGGTGGTATGTAATAGATTGGCGCAGACTATCATAGGGTACGAGATCAGTTCTCTTAGGTGATGGTCTCTTGGTGGTATGTAATAGATTGGCGCAGACTGTCATAGGGTATGAGATCAGTTCTCTTAGGTGATGGTCTCTTGGTGGTATGTAATAGAATGGCGCAGACTATCATAGGGTACGAGATCAGTTCTCTTAGGTGATGGTCTCTTGATCACGTGGTTGTACTGGACCGCAAACGTATCAGACTTCATTTATTTTAACGCACTTGTACGAGTAGCAAAACCTGTTTGTAAATACTATTTTCCAGGGATTAAATCACCGTATTTCTCCCATTGGAGCGGGGTGGCGCAGTGGCAAGCGCGACTCCTCTCACCTCTTTGATCCGGGTGTCATATGTGCGTATATTCCCGTAGGAATATTTGCAATCCAGGAAATGATTGGTGGCCCGTAAGTAGACAAAAACAAAGCTTCATGGAAACCGGTGACTTCCAAGCATTCCATAAAGTCTAAAAAATAAAGTTTTTCAAACCACCAAAGTTTGAAGCACAGCAAGATGCATGTTCGGATTGCTTTTGACGTCGTCTCTTTATTTGTCAGGATCTCTAACAAACCCGGATGTACAAAAAATGGCGGTTTGCACTATTACGACAGTTGAATACAACTACCAGAATCCTTTGCGCGGATTATTTTGTTCTTCTAATTTGGACCATTGTCTTGGTATTCTCAGAGGAGTTGAAAAATCTGAATAAAAAAAGAATTCGAACAGGATTCTGGTAGTCGTATTCAACTGACGTAATAGTATCGCGAATTAGGATCCAAACCCGATTTGGACCGCATCTGTACGATACATTTGTATGGGATTAACACTAGTATAATTCCATCCACCCCCTACCTCCTTCATCCAGAGTCGTATTTATTTAAACTTATATCAGCTTTACTGAGTCTGGTAACACACCAGACTACAAAGTTCGCCACGATTGCTATCAGGAACCAATTACCAGGAGCGTGCATCTCCTAGATTAGGTGTGTCCAACAGCAGAACAGATGATGTAGCTATTTTTAGCTTCGTGTTTCCCGCGAGAAGAAACAAAGGCCGTCACCTTTAACCAATCAGGATGAACTGAAAAAATTGTAATTAACACGGTTCAAACTGCTAAAAATACTAAAGCGCAAGAGAACAAAAGACAACGTAATCGCATACCAGAACTTCGCGGCTACAAATAGCCACATAGTCTACTGTGCTGTGGGCGCTACCCATCACATAGGTACGCTCCTGGTAATGGGCTCCTGTTGATACATATTAAATGCTTTTTTTTTAATTATACGATAGTTAAGTAGAAAATAGAAAAGTGCAACAAACAGTGCGGCGGTGTTTTTCGAAAGATCTTGAAGTATTGTACTTAGATTGCCATAATGGGCCTTTAGTAGGAATGCCATCACGAGGCTGTACTGGCTGGCAAACAAATCTAACTTCATGTGTATAAGATCGGAGTGTTATTAGCAAACCTGTTTATAAATGCTATGTTCCACTTCCAATAGCGCTGCGCGTGAGGTCTAAAAAATAGATTGTCTGAAACGAGACCCCCGCAAGGGTCAGACAAACATGGTGCGAAATACAGTGTTTGTATGGGAATCCGATGCCAAATAATTTCCGTAAAATCGAGTGTCTGAAATATTCACTGTCAGCAAACTTAAGATACCAGGAAAAAGATTAACTGATCAAAATTTGAGGGATGTAGCTGTGCTGGGAAGCGTGCAATCGTGTTTTCAGTTTTCTATACTGATTTGTAACTTTGACTCGTTGTTTTCAACAGCCGAAATGTATGGGAAACTGAAAACACGATTGCACGCTTCCAGTATAACTACATCCTCAAATTTTGATCAGTTTAAAAAATCTCTTACCTGGTATCTAAAGTTTGCAGGCAGTGAATAGTTCAGAAATTCAATTTTACGAAATTATTTGGCATCGGATTCCCATACAAACACTGTATTTCGCGCCATCTTTGCACCTCGCTTGATAAGATTGCCGTTTGTCGCTTTGTTTCAATCCTCTGTATTTTAGCCAACGTTTAAGCTGTTCGACAGTACAATCATCAGTTCTCTTTCGGAATATAATGCAGGAAAGCCGTCATTTTTGTAGAATAGTCAGACGACGAACTGAAGTGCTGGTCAATTCTTGTAAGTTATAACGCGAAAGTGGTTTGTTTGTCTGAGTCATGCGGGGGGGGGGGGGGGGGGGGGGGTCTTAATTTTCGTGACGTCACTCACGCGCAGCGCTATTGACTGTCGATCTTTCTAAAACAGCGTTTTGAAGTTTGTTTGCCATCCAATAAAGCCTTTCCCATGGGATCACGAGCACAATTCATTGGTTATTGAAGTGATTATCAGCACGAGACTGTTTCCTACAAAAGACTTGGAGTAGCTATTGTTCCATACCTCTGAGAATACTAAAAACAATACTAAATCATATCGCGATCGTTTTTACGCTTTCATAGCTTTCCTATATTCACTCGAGTCGCGCACAGCGTTAAGGGTATTGTCTCCTGACACACCAGCCTGGTATTCTGATGTACTAACAATCATTCATGATTGTAAACTGCACGGCAGCACATTGCGCCACAACAGCAGTCCGCCGCATCACAGAAATAACCTTGTGAAGCGTATTTAAATATATTCATATAGTATTTGCGCTATATAAATGAATACCTTTACATTTACCTTTTTAAGCATAGTCCTCACTAGCGACATAAGCATAAGGACAACTGAAGCAACACACGCACACGCGTAATGCATTGCTCATTAGCGGTACTTGTCCTCAGATAGGAAGCGGCGCTAATGATCAATGCATTACTTGATTGTGCTTGTGCTTACGTCGCTATAGTGAGGACTAGGCTGCACAAGGAACATACGCAGACGCAGTGCCGTAATTATCATTAGCGGTACTTGTTCTACTTACAGGTGAAATAAGAACATGTCATGTGTTGCTTTGTGCTAATGTCGCTGTAGTGTGAACCAGCCTCGCAAATTTTCAAGGCGTAAATGTATGAAATATACTATCGAGAAGAAACTTTGTAAAACCTTTGCGTTAAGTTTACAAATATCTTTATTTGCTTTAGGTATTCACAACCAGCGACCAACACAATAAACGTTTACACATGTATCAAAGTGTTACAAGTCTGGCCTTGTTCTTTGGTGTAGAAACAATGGCCAGATTTGTAAAAGACCTGTGTCAACGTTGTATTGAATTGGCCCGTTCAGGCCGCGGTGTGATTTACTTTCTTATGTTCGCGTTGTTATGAACACAACATTTGGA